>DWMG01003274.1:0-12113 GCA_018244855.1 Elbella merops
CAGCTACAAATTTTGAGTATCCAGAATAAAATGTGATAACAATAATTATACCCTTAACACTGACCAATAAACTGACAGTTTTTATGACAAACAACAGTGATACCTGTGTGATAGCAGCCACTTGGTCAGAGAACACTTCAAACAACTGAACCTCTTGCTCCTTACCGTCGTCTAGTACAACACTCAGATTGACATTACCTTCGTTTCTCTGAAATGAAAAAAAAAATTGAAAAATAACCAATAGACAAAAAGTGAACCGACGTTTCACTTCACATTAGATGGCGCCACATGTCCTATGGATCTAGTACAGCAGTCAAATGGCCCTGATTGCTATTTATATTTATATTTAAATACACAGCGGCATCTAAGTTATGTACTATTATCCTTCATATGATTATGTCCATCTTCCTTCCTATTAAATCAATATTCTTATGGCATAATACACTTCCATTTTTAATAACGACACTATTTTATCACACTAAGTTAAAATCCATGTCTTTTTGCTATTTTACTATTTGAGAAACATATAAGTCATATATAGCTAATTATTCGACTTTCTAAAAGATATAGCTGCAGATGTATGATTATTGTAATAAAATTAATATAATGAACAATTTTCATAAATATAGTAATGGTGTAACCACTGCAATCAACACCTGAGTACTGCTTAAGTCACTTAGAATACTAAATTTCATTGCTGTGGTGAGTCAACATATAAAAAAACGATAATAGTGTATAAATAATGTATTACTATGAAGGGGTAAGCAGAAGAGTGTAGTACAACCCCATGTTTCGCCATGTTATGTTCAAGCCCCATGCAATAGGTAGTGAGCTTATTGCCATACACCAGGCACAGATCCAGACTCTGAGTCAGTACTAGAAATTCTAAATTAAAATTCCAATACTACCCGACCCAGCATTTGAACCCAGGACCTCCATTGCATTTGCAACCACTCAATCAATGAGGCAGTCAATCATTACTAACACAGGTTCATTTCATTCGCAGAAAGTACAAGACAACTGTTTTATTTACCTGGCTATATGAAGCAAGCCTCTCTATAAGTGCTATAATAATATTCTTAATGTTCACCCCAGGTTGCAGCTCAGCACAAGATTTCAAGAACGGTTGGAGGTTTGCCAGGTGGAATTCATCTGGAAACACCTGGGAAATTGAACATGCAACTATTAACAGGCTGAGCAAATCAAGAACGGTCTGCAGATTCAAAGTGAACTGCGAACTGTGAATTAATAATAATGATCTCCTATATATTTGTTAGAAAATTGCAATTTCATTTGCAGATACTCCTAAGTATTAAAGCCATGAATACTCCTTCATGGTTCTATTTGTGGCTGAGTGTCAAAGACTTTATACCACTAAGTTTTGAGGATGTAATAAGGAATAAATAAGTAGGTAATCCATGCCTGTATGATGCACTCCATGAGGTACTCCTGTGCGATAGCGTCCCGGCAGCTGACCACCTGCTCCAGGATGCCGGGCAGCACCAGACGCCGGTAGTCCTCCACGCCCACAGATTCCAGTTGTGAGAGTCTCACCAGATTTGTGCCGACCAGAATACGGAGCTTAGATCTTTCGCGTTCACGGCGTTCCTTATCCCTAATATCATTATTACTATTACTATATTATTACGTCAGAAAAGGCGCAAGGTAGGCGTAAGGTAAGGGGTTTCAAGGTAGACAGAGAGCATTATATTATTTATTACCAAATCATTTTTAAACAACCAAGCATTAATTTAGCAAACAAACAGTTTAGTCAGATTGAATGAAAAAGTGTGAAATCTAGAATATTTAAATTTACCTTGAATGTCCCTGATGCTGCATCCTAACCCACAATTTGTTCATCTCCGCGAAGTTCATTAGCACAAAATCGATAGCATCCCGAACCTAAAATTACAGAAACATAAGTTACTTCCAGAACGCCCTCCAGCCCGGTGGAATGACGATCTGCGAAAGGCTGCATGCAGATGCTGGATGCGACAAATCGAGGACAGGGCACGATGGCGCTCAATGGGGGAGGCCTATGTTCAGCAGTGGACTGAGATACGCTGATGATCATGAAGTTACTTCCTATTCGAAACTTATAAAAAAACGAATAATATATATGCCTTATGGCCAAATTAATATGAAATAAACAATTCAGCAATATATTAGTGTTCCAATGTAAAACTCACTGTGCCTTCATTCTCGTTAACAGCCTCAGAGGTATCTGGCAGCACGTTCCTTGTACATTGCAATAAGTAATTCCTCAGGAACAATCCCCGGAGTGGGTGCTGCACACCTCTGCACATTTCTACTAAATCCTGGAATTTAAGTATGAGTCTTAAATGTGCTGAGATTGACTAGAACTAATAATTTTCTACTGTAAAATACATAGAAGGAATAGAATTGTATGGGTTTTAATTTTACGTGTTACCTTTAAAAGGTCTCGTCTCAGATTTGTGTTGGTTTTAATGTAGACCAAACCCACAGTAATTAGCAGATATAACCGTGGTACAATGTTGCCGGCATATTGCACCAGTTCGTACAAGTCGGCCACCTTCCGACCCTTCTGGAACTCTTCCAGAAGGTACAGCTCAAGATGGCGGAGCTCGTCTGTTATAGCCATGTCTGATTGGGATGGTTAGAGAAATTTGCACCAGACATTTAAAAGAAAAGTTATATACATGTGGTATACATATCATCACCATAAGATTCCGGCTGTGGCAGTATATGTTGTATTATTAAATGTTTCGTGAGACTGCCAGTCTCCACCGCGACCGCGACAGGTCCGAAACTAGTCAGACCCTCCCGAAAAACACACATGACATAAACCATTACATTTATAAACATTATATGTTGTACTTTGTAGTTATACATTAGGTATAAGTAAATTGAGAAGAGATGCACTTTTTTCCTTACAATTTATATATTCTTTGAGCTGTCACAAATAAATCACCAGATGTTAGATATTCCTATTTATGATGCATCATAATGTCATTTATTCCTATTTATGATGTATCATAATTTCATTTACTGTCCCAATGTTGGACAGATGGCAGCTGACAGATTGAGTATATCAGGCTAAGGCAATAATCACATTGTCAGATTGGTAGACTACTAGGAAAAATTATGAACAAGTCCATTCAAAACAATGTCCAAACAATGTACATTCATTTATAACATAATTTTCTAATGAGTACTGCTGAATCTAAGACCTTTGTGTAAATTCACAGTTTTTGTGACAGATAAGTATTTTAACCACAATAATTAAGGATACAAAGCTCATAGTAGCTCTTGGGTGACAGCAGAGAAGTTCTCAACTCTCCGAGCATTGTTGAGGCATGCTTCAGTGCATCCATCAGTTTGGACTTGTCTAGGCATCTCTTCATCTGGAAGGCCTGTAAATGATTACATTTAAAGTGATCAATTAAATTTTATTGAGTGTGTGAACTGGCTGGCATACAGTGAGAACTGGCTGTGAGAAGTAATTTTTCCTTTTTTCTAACTGATATGAATAGCAAATAAGCAGGCAGTTGTCACATGCAGTCAATGCCATTGATAGACATTTGCAATCTTTACCAAACTGCACTTTAAGGATAGAACAGTCAATGTCAGTGAGTCCATACAGCACAAATTAATTATCAATAGCATAAATAATTAGTATTAAAATTTGTCATCATCATCATTATCAGCCTATCTCAGTCCACTGCTAGACATAGGCCTCCACAAATGAGTGCCATCATGCCATCTTCAGCAATTCACAAAAAAAAATTGTGTGAAGACTGCCAACTGGGCCAGTGTGGCAGACTATGGCCTTAGTCCCCACAATATGAGAGGAGACCCATATTCCAACCAGTGTAAAAAGAGTTGATTATTATCATTATTATAAAATGTTATCAGGCCTGTGAGAATAGGGACTGTCAGTATCAGTAGTTTACTTCTATCCTTCACATTCAAACAACTTGTTTTACCAGCATTAACTTCACTATAGAAATGTGTCCACCGATGTGTATAACCCCCAGCTTGAGCCATTTAACCATTATGGGTACACAACTAACCTGAGCCTTGACAATATTGAGAGCCTCATCGAGAAGCTTCTCTTGCTCCTCGACCGGTGATGGTTGGTTTGTCATTATAACCTGTAGATGGAAACCATAAAGTAAGTCATACTATTGCACTATCACATAGCTACCTACACATGGTTTGTGTGTATCTACATACCTGCACACAGCTTATGTGTGTAGGTATGTAATATTGTTATATTATGCTAGCAATGAAATATATATGTACACTTTTTATATATGAATAGTCCAGTAATTACCATTACAAATAACATTTTTAAGAATAACAATGAACCTAAGCTTGTAGTTGGAGTGCTATATGTTAGTAACTTACTTAAAGGTAATAGTTACATTAATTTAACATTTAAGAACACTATAACTACTACCTATCCTTAAATCACCACAGGAGGGATGGGCCACCTTTAATGGAGATTGGTGAAGGAGTTAATAATGAATCAAGAAGTTGACAAGGACTATCCAATGTGTGTTTTATACTGTAATATATTTAATTTGAAATATCCTATGCCATCATACACATCCAAGAGCTAATGGAACCAATATTGTTTACATTCACAATTAGAGAAGAATCACTACCATAAAAGAGCCCTAAGAATAAGCACCATAGTTTAAGTAAATATAGAACATTTTTTACTAATAATTCCTGTATGATATCTTGCTCTTTAATACATATAGCATACTATATGACAGATGTAAAACAAACTTTTTTAAGATTTGTAAACATAAATAATGAAATGTGGGAGTGTACTAGACTCTTCAGCATAGCCTTTCATGGATTAAACCCGTGATTTTATATTACTTTTGTTTTATATAATTATCATCATAACCTTCTGTAGAGCTGTTCAATATAGATCTCCTTTGTGGAGGTCCCAATATTTAACTTTTAAACAATTTGACACTTAACAATTTGTGAGAGAAAACCTAACAATATATAAAATTAATGATCATAGATATATTATACATAGATTAGGGAGCCAGCCTCAAATATGTCCATCGAAAAAAAAGAGAAAGCAAATGAGGCTACCTGTCTGATTCTACTCGCGCACGCACAGGTAGCGCTAGCGTGAGTTCATTATTTGAAAAACAAGCTGTTCTTTTGCCGCGCTTGCGTCAAAGTGAAATAGATAGCGTATAAGATCGTTTCTCTCTTTCTAAACCGTAGGATGTTACCGCTTAGAGGCAGCTGTATGTCTTCTCTATTCTATATTTTATATCTCTATGTTATCGATACACTATAATTTCAGGTTGACATTAAACTAAAATTTAAAAAGTATACAGAGCTCAATTTATAACGACGGCAAACAACAGCATTGCACCAGCATAAAAACAAAAATATTATCCAATATACCACTTCATGAGAACAATTTCTAACGAATCTATCAGTAAATTTACATTAAATGTCTGATCCACATCAAAGTTCGACCAGTTTCCATATAAATAAATATATTGCAAGCAGTAAATAAAGTTTGATACCTGAAACCAATTTTAATGCAGAGAGATGTAACGATTACACAAATGAAATTATTAGTTTCCTATTACAATTTAGGTAGTGGGTGTTGACGAGCAAGGGATGTTGTTAGAATTTTTTGACATAAAATACATCTAAATGACATTGACATAAGTGACAACTCGATGAAAGTGTTGTCATGATATGTTTAAAGGGTTCGTATTTTGCTAAGCTGTGAATCCACATTATTGTCGATTATAGTTTTTATTCTTAATCTTATTTCCAAATAGTGCACTTTTAATGTATTCAATAGAAAAGGTATGTTAGCTTATGATTGTTTGAACACTCCATGTTCGCATGTTCGAGAAATGTTTCCAAATAATTTGTTATTAGATAACAAATTAATATCGCTGTTCATTTGTTGTTATAATGAATTACATCAGTTCTCTTGTACATGTATTTGTCAACATTGTACATATGTCAGTAGGTACGTTTCGTGATTTCTGCAGGTGATGATAACATTAAATGTCATAACAAAATACGAGTCAAATGATTTTTACTAATAACTATTATTTATTAAAGTTGCCTATATCTTTCATCTATTAGATTCATGTATTAGTTTAACGGCTTAGTAATAATTAGTAATACGTCAAAATGGAAAATAGACCTTCCTTGAGTCAGTACTTCAGTGGGTCTGATATTCCTCCAGCGTCGCAGTTTTTTGATGAAATCGGAACATCGCCATCTGATATGATTCAAAGTGTATATCTAGGAGAGTCAGAAGGTAATTATCTCCGTTTATTTACTACCAATTAGTACCATACTAAACTACGCAGTACTGCTAATAATAAAAATACAGAGCTTGATATTTTTAAAGTTTATTCTACTTGAACACAATAATATACGTACTACATTCCTCTGCCTATCTCTTCGTGGATTACAGGCATGATGTTGCGTTTTTTTTCTTTAGTATATTTTTATGACCTCCTTATGATTATTATGACATATTTCCATCAGCTCTGTAGAGTCCAATGTTAATTACATTTCATATTAATTTTTGAGCTGGCCCTTTCTTTCTTATAGCAAAGTGTTTAATTCAATATTAGTGGATACTTTAGTGTATATAATTTACAAATAACTAATCAATAAATGATGTTCTGACCTTGCTGCTAAACTGTTAAATGATTTATAATGGAAAGGAAATGATTAAGTTGTAAATTAATTTACCAAACAATGAAAATCTACAAAGGTCTTAATTTGTATGTTTTACAAAAACGACTTTGAAAGGTTGACATCATAATTATTTTTGACATATTACTCTTCTTGCAAATGAGCAAGATGTTGATATGAATTGTGTTTGTATGTTACCTGAGGTTTTTTTTTTTTTAAATTTATTGGTATTTTCTGGACTATCAAAGCATCAGTAGACATTTTAACATTTGGTCATTTACATACAGCACATCATCATCAGCATCATCATCATCAGCTTATTCTCATCTACTGCTGGACATAGGCCTCTTCCTACATACAACACAGGAAACATTAATTCCATTTCCATCTAAAGTAATGCTTATATAACTCAACAGGTCCCACACCAGTAGCAACCATCACACAGACTCAGCTTAGTTTCTCCCAACAGTCACAAGATGACACATTTGGTGTACCAACAATCAGCGGACCAATGACAACTGGTTCATATTCCACTGCAATTCCAGCAGCCAGATTGCCAGACCCGTCTACATTTTTTGACAATATTGGACCTGAGCCACAACTTGGGTCCACTAAGAGTGGGCTTGTAGCACCTTTGTTGACAGATGCCATGGAGGGTTTGACCCTGAAAGTAATTGTCATTTCATTCAATTTGATTTTCTTTTATTATTCATATGACTTGATTCACAGTCTTAAATTTTTTAATAATGCTTAATAAAATTGAACCTTGTAACTCCTGCATTAGGAGTTCTTGTTTTTTAGGCACCAAGGACCCATCTTGGGACAAGTATATTACCACTGACATTAAGTTCAGATTTTTTATCTGGTCATCCAGCTGTAATATCTCATTCACATTTTTTTTAAATATAATTTTTTCAGAATCAGCCAGTGGATAAAGAAGCCGATAGACGTAGGGATGCTTGGATACCAACTCCAGAAGCCAACAAGACACTCCTCAAGGTATGATGATAGAATAGACGGGAGATAGGATAGGATAGGTGGATGTCCGGTAGAAATAAGATGGTCGTATTTGCTTAGTTTACTTTAGTCTTATTTAATTGTTTAATCCAATCCATTAATTGTAATTTCAGTCTTATTCAATTGTTTAATCCAATCCATTAACTGTAATGCATACCTCTTTTTTTTGAGTCCTTTGTTTATTCTTTTGTTTTCACAAAGACTAAACTAAGAAAACTTTGTAGCAATAACATACAATAGTATAGCTCATAAAATTTCAGTATATATTCAATACATGATGGTAATAGGCTCACCATCTATTTTGTGGGACTTAAACATAACATGGTGAAATGTGCGAGTGTACTACACTCCTTTGCTTACCCCTTCAGGGATGACAGGTGTGATATTACTGTAAGTTGTAGTACCACAAATACACCGTCCTGGCAAATATGACACTCCAATAATGCACCATATTATATGATAATAACATAATTAAATATATTGCATATGGGTAATTAGGCTTCACCATAAATATATCGGATATTCCAAAACAGGACAGAATAGTATGGACTTTTGGCTGATGTTACCTTTAAATTTTGTAGGCTCAATCATCACCAAAGGGCTCATTTTTCCCCGAAAGAGAAGCACTCACTATGCCTGGAATTGTGCTCGAGGAAGAACTGGTAAGCTATCATTTAATTAACTTTCTTTTAGTCTGAATTATAAATAACTTCTTGATCAGTGAAGAATTAAATTTATTAATTAATCTTACCTATAAAGTTACATTACATTAATTTTGACTTCATCCTGATTTGGCTGTCATATTGGTTTTAAATTTCTATATGGGAAGAATGTAATGTCAAAATAATTTAGCAAGACATTGTTTTGAAAAGTTGTAAAATTATACTAGTTAGTCACAAAAGAATTGTAGCAAACTTAATCGTTTCGTTCAATGAATACTCATATTCTTAATTTTATTCTCTATTTTAATATAATTACCAAAAAATATCATAGTTATTTTTACAATACTTATGATATTAACGATTCTTATATATTTTTTTCCCAGCCAGACCACCTGCACGCGGTGGCCGTGCAGCACCTGGGCGTGAGCTCGGCGGGCAGCCGCGGCGCGGTGCGCGCGGAGCACGTGGCGCGCGACGATCCGGGCACGCGCGAGCTATTGCGCGCCGGCTGTTTTCGCGCCGCCGCAAACCTCGCCGCTGCTACCCTCACTGCTGCAGGACAAGGTGCGGTGCACTGTTGAATCTGTAGGCTTCAATCAGTCGACTGATTGTAGCCCGTCCAAGACAAAACAATTTTATAGTCAATGTAACCGTGATGGATGTCTCATGTTCAGTGGGTCTTATAGTTCTTTTAGAAAATCTTAACACCGCGATGCAGAGATGACTAGTAGTGCCATCTATTGAGAGATATTGCAACTATAATATGTTTAGCAAATGTGGGTAGTACTAGAATTATTTGACATGATGTGTGGTTGTTTATGAAAGTACTTTCGAATGTGTCATATTATCATACATTTTTAAATGACATTGTCCTGATTCATAACATGAATGTAATCTAAATGTGAATGTTGTTTATATGACAGAATAATTGAAATACAATTGGATTATAAAATAAATGTTTGTATTGAATATGGAACCTATTAGAAATTTGTATATTATACATTATTACCGAGTAGAAAGCTGAAACAACTTGTAAGACCTCTAGTTCTTCGCTCACTGTATGAACATTGCTCTCACCATGTTGTAATACGATGCTTTTAGGGGAACCAAAAATATCCTATATACATGAACATAAGTGTTTATAATTGTTTGTTTGTATTTGACTATAGGCTTTGTATTCGAGATATATAATATTATTATTAGTACAGAAATCGAATCTTTCATACATAACTAGATAACAGTTAATAATAAAAGACAATATTTACAATATACTTTGACAAATATTTAATTATCATGTGACAAAATTTATCATGCAATTTATCATGTTCACTGGTAATATATGTACTTGCAATGTACAAGGAAGTTAAAGTGTATTCTGTGTTGGTGAACCCAAAATTTAATAAATTTAAAAATGAATAAAAGGCTTGGTCGAGCAGGTCCAGGCCGCATGCATCGGCCCACCAAGCACACTCCACGCTCGCTCCAGAACTGGCTGACGCGATTCGCTATAATGGTGCGCCTCAAACTGCACGAGCCGCTCTTAAAGGAGGCGGAGCCTTTTGGTGATTTGAGCAAACCGGACATGTTTTATCAGGTAATATTAAAAAAAATGTGTGAAGGAAATTACACAACAGTGCTTTTCGTGTGGCTCGATAGATATATGAAAATGTATCTGAATGTTATTTGAAACGATACTATATTTTTTCTTAGAAAAGCATATTACACAGTAGTCGAGAATTTGATTTACGTTTTAATTAATGCTATTTTCAAATTGTTTAGGCGTATTAAATGGGGGTTAAACATGGTTTTTTTTATATTCATAGATTAAGATAAATGTTATTAATTATAACAGATCAATGTTGATACCTCTAGTTTTACAACATTTATGGAATTTTATCTATTCGCAGCGCTTGGCGAAATCAATAAATTTGTTAACTGTGCCCAAAGCCTGCATATAAACTCTTAATACCCAAATAAAATAATAGTTGTGAAATGTTTCACTTTTTCAGTTCTATCCGGAGACGTATGGGGATCGAACCGGATCTATGGCGCCTTTCTCCTTACGGCTGTTAATTGCTGAGCTGCCAGGGCACGTTGGCAAGGCCGAAGAGGCCATGGATAGACTGTACAGCATGTTAGCTGTAATAAATAAGGTAGAATATATGATGATGTCATTTTATGACAGTTTTATATCTCTGCCTCAGTAGCAATGCTTGTACAAAGAATGTCACGTTGCTGCTTGAATGATGTGGTCAGCAGGCATATTAAACGTAACATCACGCCTGAAATCCTCGAAGGGGTAGGCAGAGGAGTGTAGTACACCCCCACGTTTCACCAGTTACATTTAAGTCCCACAATGGAATAGGTGGTGAGCCTATTGCCACACCGGGCACACATCCAGACTCCGAGTCACTATCTAGAAATTCTAAATTAGAAAATACCAATAGTACCCGACCCGGGATTTGAACCCAGGACCTCCAGATCGGCAGTCGCGCTTGCAACCACTCAACCAACGAGGCAGTCTAATCGAGTAAATAATCAAAATTTGAATTTATTAGCCTTTTATATTTCTTGAGATCATGTTTCTAGTTGAACACTCAAATCACATTTGTTTGGGAGCTATGATGCCACAGACAGTCACAAAAATACACAGATATAATTGTTAAACTTATAAAACTTAGATTCTTGTTTTCGGTTGTGGGTAAATTAATTAAAATTGCATACAATAATGAGCAGTGGGCACTATTTGATTGTAACTTTCCTCTAATATTATGTATGTAGGTATAAATCATACTTTACAAGAAAGTAAAACAAGATCCATTGCAAAACACCATCACCACTATTTTTAGTGTGGATGTTAGACTTACTTGATAGTAAGTGAATTAACACTCATTGGCTCAGGCATTATCATTGCTAGTTAATAATGGATCCATTTATAATTACACTGTTGGAATATGGGTCTTTTCTCATAATAAGAGCCACACTGGCTAAGTGCAGATGGGCAGACTTCACACACCATAGATTTTTTAAATTATAAATTCTAAGGTGTGTAGGTTTCCTCACGATGTTTTCCTTCACCATTAGCGAGTAATATTCAAACTTAAAACACACTTTTGTAAAGAGGTGCGCGCCATAGATTTGTACCCAGCACACCTGGAGTGAGAGGCTGAATTCTTAACCACTAGGTTATTACTAACTAATGTTGATAACTATCTGGAAGGTTAGTTATCAACATTCTTACATTAATACAGTGAAAATTTTACACATAACAATCTGCATAATTTACTTCACCAGATGCTCTCAAACCTGAGAGACGGGATGACGGAGGATGGCACCGGAGTAATAACTTCAGAACAAGATAAAACTGAATCATTGAGGCTGTGGACAGGCAGACGGACAAGAGTGATGCATTCCATAGTGAATTGTGCTATAGCTCTCAAGGTAAATCATAAATTCATATTAGTGTAATATTTGAAGGGACAGATTATTATTTTCAATATGTATTTACCTATGTATGTATGCATGATTTATATCTCGTATATTTAAGATTAGGGCGCCTTCATATTTGTCGCAAATTGACGCGCGGGTGCAGCGCGTCTGCAGCGCTGCGGCTCATCACAGTTCATCGATCGACTAGTGACTGTGATCGTTTTAATAGTAATACTAAGAGCAGTGTTTCTTCGTCACAGTCTCGTTAAAACTAAATGTACAACACTACGATTCTCAAACCTAGCGACAGCA
>DWMG01003275.1:0-12112 GCA_018244855.1 Elbella merops
AGGCGAAGAGACTGGTCCGGCTGTCGTGTGTGAATGTGTGTGTGAATATTTTAGACATTTTATTTTAATTTACTAAACTATTCAAGTGTTCATAGGTCTGAAGCGCTTGAAGAATGTGAAAAATGTCTGAAGTGAAGTAGACCGAAAACGGTTTGAGTGTAGGTTCATGATAATGATACATTTTGCCCAGTATTTCTGTGTGTCGGAGCGCAAGATAAGAAGTTTCCTTTGATTGTTATCGCTAACTGATAATAGCTATATCTCGTCGAAGGTATTAAAGGCGACATCAAGCCGAACTTATCAAATGAAGCCATTTAAAATACCTTTAAAAATATAACAATGCAAACACTTGCCGTACACTCAAAACACGTGTAGAGATGGCAGAGTACGAATTCTTAGACGTGACTAGAATGGTTAAGATTGAAATTCGAGTTGCCACTTAAATTTTGCAAAGGCTTTCTTCACAAATGAGATAGCTGGTTCACATAGACGTGGGATAGGTAGAAAATTTTAATAAATAAATAAGCAGAAAGCGGGGTGGCTTCGAAATACAGCCGGGGTCGTCGCCCCATCGACCGCGCCCCCCTCCCCGCCGTATTGAGCCTTCACGGTACGATATGTCTTAGTAATTGTATATGTATATCTGAACCGAATATATATTATTAAGTATATTCGGCATTTGGTGTCTCATCATCATCATCGAGCCTTTTTATCGTTCCACTGTTGGACACAGGCCTCTCCTCAGAATGAACGGGTTAAGGCCATAGTATGCCATGCTGACCGAGTGCGGGTTAGCTGAACATTGTGTACGAACAGATAAACTGGTCGATGGAAGAGTCAGAAGTCTTTGAAACCGGTGCGCGCGTTTTAAGAGACTTAGCCCTCGGTACCTAGATTAACCATCATCATAAAAGGTTCTCAATGGTTACGCAAGTTGATCCTCTTCATTTGTTGCAATTCAAACTTTAAATAACAGAGTACCTACCTATATAAAAATAAGCCACCACACAGTATACTATGCATTGAGCCCCCCTCTGATTACACGATGTAATACAATTTCACTCGAAAAATAAGCTACTCTACATAAAATAAACTACGAATCAGTCCGCAACATTGTTGAAACAATATAAAACGGTATATCCATCATTGAGATATTAAATGAACGCTTGAAATGTGTTTGCTAAAAATACACGCAGAGACATATTTCTGTCGCCACATGTGTAAGTGCCTTTAACATTTTTGGAGGTTTATCATTTTGGATGAGAGATCGTAATGATTTTTGCATTTCGTTATCGAAAGATCCATCAAGGCGATATATTTTTGTAAAGTTTATAATAATGGAAATTGTAATGTTACCTCTACAATGCATGTCACCTCTCATTACCTCTGTTATAATGTAACGTTATCTGTGCACCCTACTGCGTAGTACTTGTCTTATACTTATGAGGTAGACTGAGGGAGTTGACGTATTCGTTAATTTGGACTATGTATGTTACTGGTCTATAAATATTGTTTAATTAAATAAATAATGGTTTCTATTTTTTTGTTTGCTTCCTAACACATTATCTCGATATTAATTTTATAATTAGGTGTAATAAGATGATTATCATAGTATAATCAGTTATTAGCGTTCATAATTAATTTACACTACACAATAATTAGTGAAATTAGGAAATTTCTGTAACTAGTGATGTGATCGGTCGTTAGTTATGTTAACATATGTAATAAAATAACGCAACATCACGTCTATAGTCTCCGAAGAAACAGGCAGAGAAGTCTAGAACCGTCCCACATTTCACCAGTTGCGTCTACGTTCCATTATGGAATGGGGAGTATGCCTATAGCCATACACCGGGCACGAATCCAAACCCCGAACCGCTACTAGGAATTTCAAATTAGAAAAACCCAATTAACCCAGGGATCGAACCCAGGACCTTTCGATCATTATCTATATCAATTAAAATAAACTTAGTTGCTATTTTCTGAGTTTCTTTAATGATTAATTTCAGAGAAATGGAAATTGATTTCTTAATTAAAATTCTTCTTTCACAAGGCTCCTTAAAGCGAATATATTTTAAAATTATATAAAATTTTATATTATGTTGATAAGGCTCTTTCTCAATCTATCGTATATGTCGATCCTTGTCTATCCAATTACATTAAGAACAAAGGGCTTACTAGAAAATTTAACTTTACAAACATAATAATAATACTTATATCAACCTCGCAGTACACTACAAAAAAAAAACTAAAAGTGTTTGTACATCATACATAGCAAGAAAAATGCAACAGCAAACATAAGCCGGTAAGTGCAAAAAAGAATTCGAATGCAAGATAACAAAACAGGCAAATAAAAATGAGGCGGAGTGAAACACAAAACGTAAGTGTGGTGAGGTAAAGAGCACTAGTTTGATATATTTACCTTGATGTCTTGTAAGACCTGCAAACAAGTAGATGGAAATTAGTTACAGTTTTATTATATAAAGTAAATAAAAATATATAAATCTGTCACATTTGGAATATTACATAATACGACTTAAACTCTATCTATTAGATGAAAATGCTGTTGAATGAAGAAATTGTTTGTTGTATGTGTCCTTTTTAAAGGTTGTCAAATTACAGGAGCGGAAATATACCCGATGAAACATCATTTTACTTGGGAAATGGATTCTTCGCAGAAACTATGGTGAATAGAGTGGAAACCGTCCGCCATGGTTCAAACAGATTAAACACATAAATCAAGCTTAATGCACATTTTCACGTTTTTATTATTTACGTAAGTTTCCTGAACCGTATATAAAAATGTCGCTAATATTTAATTTCATTAAAAAAACAATTCGCCGAGGGAGAAAATGAAAAATGTTAACAAGATGTAGAATATTCAAAGTATATTTTTTTTCATAAAGTAATTGTAATCGTTGCAATATTCATATCGACTTCGTAAACGAGCATTACGTTAATGTTTTGATTGCGAAGTATGGTTCATTACACTCGCATATATCGATGTTAGCCAGAAATATTGCAAAATTCAATGATATTTTAAAGTCTGCGAAAGATAAATACTGCGCAGAATATATTTTCATAAGCTAACGATCTATAAACACGGTGCGGAGTTTGTTGTTGCAGCTTTATCAAATATATCAATATTTGTGAAGTTTCTCCAATGTTTAAAGATGAAGTAACCAGTTCATTAAGTTCGTGATAAGAGCTTACCAAGGTTTCAGGCTCAAGGACTGTGTAGTTGAGGGGGCTTTTGTTTTAACTGGACTCAAGACCGCTACTTACTCGTATGTCTACTGTATATTGTTATATGCTTACTATGATAACCACGTTCTTTAAATTGGCTATAAATGATTGCAAATTATAACACGTGGCTTAAAAAAGGATTTGTATGAATGATAGATTTATGATGTCTGTCTATAGCGATTGTGTCTGGAATATATTGTAATTTTGTTCTTAAATAAAGTGACCATGAAGATCAATTTGATCCAACTTTGAACATCAGCCGTTATTATGTTATAATTAACAATTGCATTTAGAAATTAAAACTTAATGGAATTGGATTGAATAAATTATTGTGATCGATCTAAGTACAGACAACTTTTCCGGTCAAAGAGAAGGGAAAAAAGACTCAATATCCGGCGGAAATCTGCGGAACGGCGACGAGTGATCCGATCCCAAACAAATCTCAACCGCCATTTCGTGTAGGTCAGTTACGAACTTGCCATATTATTTACACCGTGCCAAGACGATGTAACGACACATTCGGTCAGAGTTTGTAAGTCAAGTCGTTTAAGGGTAGGTCAGTGATCGATACTAAATAAGTAAATCTTCGAAAGTAGGTCGTATATCTTCTTATGTTTTATTTACACTATAGCAAACTTCGTGTTTTACAGGTATATATGGCCTAGCTATCAACTTCTATGCCGAAATACAGGTTGTTGGTCAATCTTTAATTCAGTTCTTTAAATGTTTTATCCACCCTTAGAACCTCCGACGAGGTTTAGCGACTATTATCTAACGATAACGATCGGAACTGTTTGTTAAATGTGCCTCTCAAAGAACGTAAGCGCTTTGCAGTATATGTACTTTTATATATTTATACATAGAAGCTTAAATACATTAACTGTACGACTAATAATTTTACTATTCTTTTATGGTTAAAAAAATTGTTTCACCATTCAAATACGCATACAAATAATCAAGAATCCGGATGAATACTACAACAAAAGAGTATGAATACGGATGAGGAGGTACACAGTTGAGTACGAATACGTACGAGCACGAATACTCATTAGCGTTGTTACACAGACAATAACTCAACGTGTCGCAGCTGAAACTTGTTGGCTATGTAATTTGAATTAATACCCCCGTACGCGGGTGTCGGCGTGTCTCGTTGGAAAGCCAGTGAAAGGTAAACACGACACGTGCTCCACAAAAACACGTGTCGCGTAAAGCGATTGAAATAATCGGATTTCACGGCGGCAGGCGGTCTGCCCCGCCGTTTATCAGAGCGAAAACGTGCGAACAAATATGTGTTTCGGAGTGGGAGAAAATGGAAGAGCTGCGCTCGATATTTATAATATAACATCATGCCCGCATATCACATTTGGGATAGGGAATGGGATTGGAAAGTTTAGTACATTCCTATAATTAACCAGTTATTTGGTCAGCCCGACATGGAATAGGGGATGAGTCTATTGTTTCACATCGGGCTCAAGTCTCGACTGCGTGCTATTACTGAGAATTTGAAGTTAATACGATGTTTATTATTTAACATTTAAAGAAAAAAATTATGTACTCAGCGAAATTTGAATAGATTATTTCTTTAGTCTATCTCAGCTATCACATACCTATACATACCTATGAATATCATATACAGTAAGAACAAATATAAGACATAAGAGGGTCTTGAGCCCTCTCATTATGAGAGGAGATCCATATTCCAACAGTGGAATGATAAAAAAGGGTCGAAAAAAAAAGACTCATATTAACACACGTTAACACAATTGGCGCGGAAGTCTCTATGTTACTAGACAAAAACATTTGCCTACTTAAAGTTCAAACCTCATCTAGTACGTATTTATCCCACGATCAGAGCAACAGTCTGCTCTCCGTCTACGCTGGGTCCCTGGAGATAAGGCGAGCAACGAGAACATATGTCAGCAGCCCCCCTACTGGCAAGCTTGTAGTCAATGAAAGCAAAAGCCTCTAAACCAACCTTACACATACTTTTTGTCTGTTTATTGGTGCCTCAATTGGTTTAGTAGTTCGAGTAAACGTAGACTGAACTGTTCGTTATAGTTTTTGTGTTTATAACCTCAAATAAGCAAAATTAAGAATGGAATTAATAACGGTCGATTTTTTGCCGCTGCTGGATCACTAGTCTATGTAATGATATTTCTGATCAGGCAACATCTTTCTAATGACCACACGTTCAATATTTATTTATTTAATAACTTTAACACTGGAAATGAGGTTTAATTAGGGTTAGGTAATAATCTAGGGGTGATCCAGTCGACCATGGCTACAGACAAAATACTGATCTAGGTTAAGAAAATCAACTTGTGCAGGTTTACAATAAATACATTATTCAAACACACTATAAAAAGCCTAGAATTTCAATATCAATTCACTATAAGCTTAGTGTTCGAAATCGTCTCTATTATTTGCTATTAACGCGTCCTGTTTATACCATGAAAGCGAATTCCAAGAGGAATTTTGATCTGATCTCGGAACAAGATTCCAATTTCAATTCACAGACAGTATATCACAGCAGTCTGGCTGTAGTCTAGGCTTCTTGGCCCGGCGCCGGTAAGTGAGCGGAGGGAAGTTCTCACGTATTTTATTTTACGCACGTGAGGTATAAATTACGACACTTAGGTGATTCTATTGAGATATAACTATATTTGATTATATTATGTATTATTTAAGGTATAACTGTGGGACTGGTGGTGCAACGTGGGAATGTGCTATACTCTTCTGCCTACTCCTTTGGAGAATACAGATGTTTCAATAAGGAGTTTTATTGTATAGAACTGTATACCTTTTTATTCAATTTTACGGTTCTTATTATCGTTGTATTATCCCGCTTTGTTCTTTATGGGGTGAATAGAGAGGACCGAAAGCTCAATGTGTTTATATATTGTGTTATATGAAAAATTGTATATTGTCTAGTTCGTTCCGATACGAGTTCGTTTATGCAAGCCAATAAACAGTGCCTTTGTATTGAGTTATGAATCTGTGCGTCAGGCAGTTGAAGTAAGGTACTGGGTGATACGGCCAAAGTTGATTATTATTTCAAGGAGAGCTTATTTGAAATTTATCGTGTATTTAACATTGCATAAATATTTGAGTACATAATTCACTGAACTACCTACATTTATACGGTTAAATATATAATGTTCTAACAAAGCATTCATGTCAGGAATGTGTGACGTCTACACGTAGTTATATTTTTGCATAGCTTGTTGGAGCGACGGATTTAGCCGCGATAAAATGTCATTGAACTGGTTGAATCCACACAAAGTAATTCTATCTCGAGTTGTTTACAAACAAACCCAATGACTTCATCGCGACCCGCGTCATGTTCGAGCCCCCGGGACCGGAGCAAGATCCTCTGTAGCCTTGACCTTGTGCGTGACGGGACGCCTGCCTTGCTCTGCCGGAAAATCAGCTTTCACCCCCGTATTACACTATCAGCAAGGGAATTTACCGCTTGTCGCTGCACAGTTCACAGTGCAATATTGTTGTTGCGTTTATGGTTATAGAGTGAACAAAGTTCACAGTTCAATATTGTTGTTGGGTTTATACCTATTGTGTGTACAGTTCATAGTCCAATATTGTTGTCGCATTTATGTTACAAAGTTCACATTTCTTTATATTTTCAGATGCCTACTTTGATAGTATCCCGGGATCTCGGGTAGATTTATTCTAGAATGTTATTTGAAGAATATAAAACGAAATCCTAATTCTTTTTCAAATTTAGAAGTATCTTTAAGAGAAAGTTGTGTTAAAAGAATATTACTTATAACAATTTTTTTCTTACAAAAACCGAAAAAAATATATATTTTCTTTTAACAAATGGTGATATTGAATTCTTGATGCTAATTTAAACTCATGAACAGGATCCTTTAAGCTTTAAACTCACGTATTTTTTTACAAAGCGCCCATCTAGATAAAACGATGTGGTTAAATTGTTCTCTCATATACATATGTATGTATGGACGTTTTCATTAGTCACTGAAACTTTTAAGTCTTCTGTGATTGTGATCATGTGTATATATTGAAGAGAATGACACTTGCCATGACAATAACAGTGTATTTTTAAATGTTTTCGTGAAATAGAGACAAGAAGTCGGTAAAAACTTTTATTTAATAATAATGTAATATAATAGTTACGCATCTCCGGTGTTCTCTGTGAATATTGTGATGAATATAGAAGAAGTACGTCGGGTCTGTATAGTATACTTATAGTATGGTTATACTTGGTACTCGGTGTTCTCTGCCTACCTCACAAGGGACCAGGCGTGATGATACAATAATAATCATGTAAAAGATAAGTAAATTCAGAACTCGTAATTGCTGTTTTATTGATGTCACACAATTTGTTTAATGTGCGTTCCGCCGACCTACCTCAATGAACGTCAGCAGAGGGCGTGGTCGGCTCTCCGACATATCGGTGCTCTATAAACAACTCGGGCGGTATGTATCTGTGAACGCTACATTTGTTATAGAGAAAACTTACCCTACTCTACATTATTTTCCTATTTACTGTATATGTACATGTATAATATAATTTATCACTGAACGATTTCTCAATAACTATTAAATCCTTGTTGGTTTTTTTTCTTTTCATGATAGTTTTGATTTTGATAGTTCTTATAAAAATACCTATCATGTTTTTGTTTTCCTTTTGTAGAGCAATAATTCATTGTGAAAATCTATGTTAGTATATATTCATATGTACGTATATATGTAATTTGCCAGCAGTCTAATTATCAGTTACTCTATTTTATTATGAAATCTCAAGGGCATAAATATGTTTTATCTTTTTAAGTAATTAATTTAAAAGAACAAGTATTTGTCCGAGTTCAATGTTGAAACAAATGAAATTCAAAAAGTTTTTCTCTTAGTGGCAAAATTACTTGATAAATAATGTATGTACTTGTGTATGTTTGCTTGTCGAGCGCGCTTTCTCTACAACAACATTAAAGTAAAAACGAGGCGATATTTGCATATTGGTGAAACCTGTGTCGTATTGTGGCAACCGTTTATAATATAAAAAAGGTTTCTTCATTTCTATAACAACATAACTATGTACTGTTGTAAATACAACTTTGTTATTAATACACGTAGAATAGACAACGATATTTGTTTACCGATACTGTCGTCGGTCTATATCTTCTTGTGGAAACCTATAAAAAATATTAAAAGGGCTTATTTATATTTGTAACTGTTATGCCTATGTATTGTTATGTATACATTTGCTATTTGTATAAATAGAGTATTTAAGCAAGGCTCAATATTTTTGTGATCATTTTAGAGATGTTTATGTTTAAACGTGAATTTTCATTGACAATATACATATATTATTACTGCTCTACACATTCATTTTGATAAAGAAAAGTTTAACGTATCTGTGAATAGTGTTAAGAACATAAATTATCTTGATTTATTGTATTTAATAATCATTGTAGAGATATTTGGGTTAAGACATGTTCGGAACGCGAGAGCGCAAATGCAAGAGTCACAGTTATCGATCAGTCCCCGATACCTTCAGTGACGGAGCAGTTCTCCTTAAGTTTTGCTTGCAAAATTTAAGCGTTTCCAGTTGCTATATATGTACCTGCCAAGCTCTACATACAAGTCTACGTGGAAATAATTGAATTTATGAAGCAGACTCTTGTCTGCCATACTATAAAAACCATGTAAGGGCTCACTATGTACGAGTAGTATATTGCTATTATATCGTCACGCCACATATGTTATGGAATAGATAGAGCTGTGTATATGGGGTGAATATAAATTTATATGCTATTTTTATTAGATAGGCATTTATTATTTAGTTTTATGCGTACATGTGATATGTAGCCTATATCATCTGATAGCCAGCATGCATATTACGAGTACTTGTGGGATGTACAGAAAAGATTTACCACAACCACTATGTCCGCTATGTAGTTTTAACATGTTCCTAAATCTCATTATCGCTTACCTTTATGAACTTCAATTTTGAAATGTAAAACTTTTTTTTTTACATTTCCAATTTCAAAACAATTATACACGTAATTCCTAATGAATTTCTAACATTTCAATTCTATCTATCATTTTCTATTGTTGGCGAGAAACAGGTTATTGGCAGAATAAAGATAAGAAAATTGCTAGTAAAAGATGGAGGCATGCTACGGGTACATAGATTTCAGCGCTGGCTTCCGGTCTCGGCAGACGACGCGGCGGGCGTATTGCGACACAGCGCTACGACTTATTTTTACGCATTTATCATTTACCGTCCTTTCTAACTCAATTTGTGACAGTTTATTTATAAAATATAAATGTAAACTCTGAGCTAAGTAAACGCTGTAATCCAATAATTATTGTATCTCTTTTCTCTCGGCATCAGGGTGTAACAAAACGTCTTAAATAATGCTAAGTAAGTTTTATTTTATCTGTGTTTTGTTAACGTTTTGTTGTGTTATATTTGTTTTATACTATTAATAAATATTACAGTAACACATCTCCATCTATATATTCTTCGACATTCATTTATTATAATTATATCATTTAAAACCTCCAATCGGATCTCCAACCCGTATGTATGTCTAGCGTGGAGATTACGGGCATAAACCCCCTTTTGAGGGAGGCCTATGTCCAGCAGTGGACTGAAATAGACTGATGATGATGATTTTAAAAATATATCATTCTACTAGACACAATGATAATGATGCGTCTATTAATAAGCTTTTGGTATAAACATGACATTTTCATTTTTGCTATACAATAAAACGACATTATAGTCGAGAGCTCAGTCAATTGAAGAGAAGATAGCTCCGATGCCACACTTGTCAACGATACTGTCTGCGATACTTGTTCCGACGATATGATGATAAAAAATACCAGCCGAATAATGCTGAACAACTATTGCTCTTATATGATATCAATATTGATGAGTTAATCAAACAAGATTACCGGCAACAATAATATATTATGGCGTGTAAATGACGTAATCAAATTTGAAATTAGAATTAATGTAATGTTTGTAACGAGTAGCTTGTACTCGTATTTATTTGTGTGGATTATTAATTGATCTTTAGTTTAAATATAATACGTATATATTTATTCTAAAAGTACTCGGTTTTGCACGCAAACTTCGCTCACGTGAAATATCATAAAGCCGAGTAAATTTCAACGCATTTATGCAGAGATGCACTTCCAAACTTTCTATCGTTTTTTGTTTCCACCACAATACGTGATGCAATGTGGAGAGCGACTAATTGCAGTTGATATGAGTCGTAAAGTCAATTAAACTCCTCGTGAAAATGCACGAGTTGAAATTTACGCCCGCCCGTAAAACCTCACATAGCTGTACCTCTATGCATGTAAAGATGTAGAGACGCTTGCTTTTTACGATCTATGAGTTCACAATCTAATAATAATATCTTTGATCGGATATTTTGATGTTGTAATATTATCGATGCATCTTTCAATGTATGTGGAATTAAGTTTAAGTAAAATTGAACAGAAATATATGTACATATAATAATTTATAACCACTTTAACATTATACATCTTATAAAGGTCAAGTATTCTCGATATGTATTTATATTGAAGAAAAACATAATATTATATACACTATGAGTTCCTCTAAATATAGTTTTGTCTCTATTGTATTTTTAATACCAGTTAACATTCACCGTCAATTCTCTCCGCTGTCAGGTAAAAACGTGCAGAATTAAAATTTACGCTGCCCGTAAAAGTTCCATGTAGAGTCGATGTAGAGGCCGCGGAAACGATGCTTGCTTTTACGACACACATATATGCTATTAATTATTCGTCGATCCAACATTTTAGAGCTTTTGTACGCGTTAGACATACATAATGTATTTTGGAAACGGAGAACTCTACTCCATACATTTTTATTTTGACTCTCGATAAATGTTTTTATTCATAGTACATTTTTCTTCTATGTACTTCATTGAAATACGGTTGCTCTAATGATTATAAAAAAACTTATTATTTTTTCTGGGTTAGAGGTTTTTACTTAGGTACATCTACTTCTACATATATGTTTTCCTGGCAATCGGACAGGTGCCTAATAACCTGAAAAATATATGATATTGCAAATCGGAACTCCTATAAGGCATACCGAATCAATGACATCCGGTCGAATGAAACCGGTATACACAGTGTTGAAAAGTGAAAATGTACAGTTCGCAACGAACGTCGAAAATTCCAATTATCTGGCATGCTGCCTCTACAGGCGAGTGCTATCGATTTTCACTTTTTTTGCGTACCGTACAGTGTTACGGGCGATCGTCTGGTTTGTATAAAAATATAACCTGAGTTATTGCGACAATGACTCAACCGTGTTTAACATTCAACATATCACTTAATAACTTGGCCATTACATTACGGAACAATGCACTAGCTTAACACAATACGCAATTATGTGGACAGAACAATGAATATATGATAGATAGATTAAGTTTATACAAATTAAACTGCACGTTATATTGTTTATGTAGTGTTAGATACTGGTCAGTGTCGCCAAAATGACTCCCCACAGTCCAGTTTAGAGGAAAGTTTTAACGTACAACTTTGCGAATGAGTATGTCGTGTGGCCAAATATGTAATCGCGAACAGTTATAATTCTTATATGTGTACACAATTTCGTTTAAAATGTAACTAGTATAAAGTATATATAGTATAAAGTAACTAGTATAAAGTATAGAATAAAGTTTCCAGAAAAAGCTAAGCTTCTAGATAAAGCTTCTCAATAGTTTTTAATTGATTTCTAGAACAATTTCATATCAGTAACAGTTTTAAACTACATGTAGATTACATACATTAGGTAAGAAATGAGGTCGCATTTTTTTGTAATTCATTTAAATAA
>DWMG01003276.1:0-12112 GCA_018244855.1 Elbella merops
AAAACCAGTCCTTATTCTCAATAGACCGCTTTCACTTTCAAACATTACATTCGTACATACAAATAAAACATTGTCACACAAAAATCTATTGTTTCACCGAATCTAGGAAACAAGGGTAAAAGTGTTGCCCGTAATTCACTTTCGGGACAACATTTTTGCGAAACGGAACGCGCCACCTCGTGTCATTATCATAACTTTTATAACACAAATTGTTCAAAACGGAACGATCCCGACAATAGTGTTGCCATGTCGTGCCGAGATAAAACAAGTGGACCATAAAGTTACTGTTGTAAACATTGTTTATAAAACAATCCAAAGACTGAGACGCAAACAAAAGTTTTCGCCGAAATTCTACCACCCTTTCGGCTTCCTTAAATTGTTATGGCGGTAATAAGCCGGATGCTAGCATGTGACTTTTATAGCCGGCAGTTCTCTAGAGTTTCGGGATGGCCCGTTTTGTCACCGAGACAATTACAACTAACGGTAGGGCTAGCACTGAATAGCTAGCTATCATGCTCGGAAATATTACGAAAAACGCTATCTTCAATCGGATTTCTCTGGTATATTTGTAATGAAACGTGTATATAATTATAACAATTTGCTTAAGGATATTATTTTAAAGTAAATAAAGTTGTGGTATTTTTTTAATGTTAGCAATAATTATCGTTACAGTGCAACAAAGATTCTTGGCTTATCAGTTAATTGCCGGCCTTTTCACGGACAAAATGTTTTGTTTTTCGGTACAATCTAATGTGTTTATAGGAAAGAAAGCATTGCATGTAAATAATACTCAATTACTTGCATACTTTGCATTTTATATATTAATCATAAAAGGAATTGATGGTTACAGATACAAGGGAAATGACCAAAAACATGATACCATTGATGTGATTCCGAATGTTGTGATAACCCTGTTATTAGCGAAACAACAGTTGGACATTGATGGGCTATTTAAGACATATTGTGCGAGAACGCGCTTAGAATTACTCAAAAGTATATTCCGAAACATTCCCCTTTTAGGGTTGTAAATGAAGTAAAAAAACTTTATGTACGAGTATAGACTTACGTGGTTATGAAAAAGTTGTGCGCTTTGTCTAAACTTTTTAATTAGTTCGCGGAACGTTGATACTTAAGCTTTTATAATCAACTCTTTATGAAGCAAGTCTCTCATGTTAATATTATTAGAACCTAAATTAACGAATATACACGATAACATCATTTATATCACTTTTACGAGAATGGTTCAGTTAATAGAGAAATTTGTCAGCGTATAATTATTTTCGATGAATGGCTCAGAATATAAATGGACTGATAAATGTATTCAGTAGGTTTCGATTGAAGTATTTTGATTACATTATTTTTGTATCATGAAATGCCTCTTAAATTTAACTAAGTTTGAAAGTACGGTGTTTCTGGACATAAAGTAAATATTTCAGACAAATTATGACAAGACAGTTAATGACAAAGTATCTGTCTCCAAACTCTTTACTATCAAACAAAAGTAAAATTGATATCAATTACTGCCTAATTCTTGTTTCTCTACAAAGCTTGCTTCAGAGTTATATTGTCGCTAAGTCGCATTACGTGTAATTAATTATCGTCGAATAATTCCTCCCCAACAATAAAACGCTTTCAGATTATGATATGAAACGTTGAAAGCTAATTCTACCCGCAATAAATCTGAGACTTGTTAATTACCACTTTCCAGTAGGAGTCGTAAAGACTTTCCTTTGTCAAACGCAAGGCAGGCGACGTCAAAAGTTACCCGTTTATTGAGTTAGGTATTTAAAATTCGCCAACAGAAAGTCCGCGCGTATTCCATGTCGTATTGTAAATAAATTTCGAAATTACACTTCTTGAAACTGTGAAACTTATTATTCTCCTTGAATTTAAAGTGCTTATAAAAATTCCGGACTTGACCCTCATGGCTCTCGTCTCACGCTTATTTCATTAGACGGAGCTCAAAGGAAAATATGACAAATTCGTTAAGGAAATTAAAAAGTTACCTGCCCTTAGATTAATGTACTAACGAGTCTAATTTTCTTCTTTAGCTGAGCGCTTAATTATTAGGCAGGCGGGCGCAATATTTTCCCGCGTTACACTGTTCATTATATTTTATTGAAAGTGGCAACCATCTAAGTATATTTCGTTCCAAAAAAAATTCTACTCGTATATTTAAGTTCTTAGTTTATACTTCCTAAAACTCGTCTATCTGGTCAAATAATGATCATGGTTGAAAACTAAACTAATGTAAGGAAAATGGAAAACAGTATTTTTCATGAAATTTAACAGCAATAGTTGGAAGCAAATTTATTTATCTTTGTATTAAACAATAGTTTGACTGATGAAGAGAGATAAACATGAAATAGAATTAAGCTTGGGATATTTGCCAAAGTGGTTCAGTAAGGTTCATGGTTACTTAATGAAATAATGTAGCATTCGCGCATACTGTGAAAAGCAAAATGATACAAAATATTTAACAAACACTTTTGTTTTTTTTTTTCACATTTTCGTCAATATGAATGTAGGCTATTTCCAAAATAAATAAATGCAGATTGCATATAAAAACATGACATTATTTTAAATTACATACAAGCAAAGTTAAAAGCGAAAATATATCAATTTAAAAATCAACCTAAATTCATAGTATACGTAAAAAAGAGCATTAATTTGTGGCATTAAAGGTACATACATACATGCTATGTACGTTGAAAAGGCGTAGCAGTATGGGTAGGGGCCGTCAGCGAAGCGAAAACAGCGCGTTTTAGTTTTTTGTTCTGCAACGACCGCTCAAACTCTTGATTATTATGGCGTCATTCCGTCAGCCCACATCAAGTGTGCGTCCACCCCATATCCTTTCAAACAATCAGATATCATTTATTTAAATTAAATTCGTCGGACAGGGTTCTAATTTAGCCGGATTCGTATCACATTAATCAGGACCAAATAGTTCTAAGCAATATTACATTGTACGTTTAAGATTTATAAATGAGTGACAAGCAACTTCCTGACAATTTAATGCCGATGTAAGTAATCAAAGAAATATTCGTTAATAATAATTACGATGGAATGTTATGGAAGGGTTTTACTACGAGAATCAGATAAAGAATTAATTTGTCTAACAAAATGAGTAGGTAATATTATAATATGAATATACTCGTATATATTTGAATAAAAGTGGAAAATACTAAAACTCCCAATATGACTTCGAGAACAATCCAGAAAGATTGTTTTATTTGATGCCGTCGAAAGCAATCGACCTATGAATAGCCGACTTCTATGGAACAAATCTCACTAGCTTTTCCCCGATTTTCATTGAACAATAAAGTTGTTAATTTTGTAACAATTATGAAACTTTATTCAATATTTAAAATCCGTATTTCTGACTCCATAAATAATAGGGTTTTAGATCTTTCACAATTGAGAAAAAAGCTACAGAGAGCTAAATTACCGTAGGTCCTAGAATGCATTATAACCCAAACAAATGAGCGTTACTGGATATGTGTTATTAATATCGAGACAAATGACTTCACCATCTTCATCATCATCCGTCTCTGTTTTCTGCCGGACATAGGTCTTACCTAATGAGGGCTGTCGTGCTCTATCACTGGTTTAATACATTGAGTTTCTGCCAGCAGCCTTTCGCAGTTCGTCAATTCTCCTATTCGGAAAGCGAATTAAATCTTATCAAATGTATTTCTTTCATCGTCTACAGCTTATAGCTCGTCTACAGCTTATTCTGTCATAGTGAAACGAGTGAAACCCAAACGAACTTTACAAGCACCTGTTTCATAAACAGAGAAATGTTTCGTTGTTTTAAAGCAGTTGTTAATGTCTTTTTAACTCGTCCTGGTTTTGATTGATGAATTGTTCTGATTTGTAATTTGTTTAACTGTAGATAACTGGCTGTTCTGTTGAAACAAGAAGCGATTTCAATTTGTTTGCCTTAATTAAGATTAATGATTTATTTTGGACAGCACTGAAATATTTTAGTGTTGGGATCTCTCGTGTAAAGCCTTTTTATATTTTTTGTAAATTAATACAATTAAAATCAGTATAGGTAAATACGATGAGGAAAACGTGTTATTGTGTAAAATATATAGATATTTCGTTTTATGATTTATAGAGATTTTCTTAAAGTTATTGTATAAAGCGTCTTTCTCAAGTGAAAATTGACTCACCTATCTTCGTTTTGAGTCTCTAGAATCATTGATTGTCACCGATATTGTCGTGCGTGTGTGGTTGAAGAGAGTGATCAATGTGGAATTACCTATATATATAGTCATAGAAACATTTTTATTCATAAATTACAATACAGTTCTATTAAAGATTTCAATTTGAGCAAAGTGAATACGTATCTACTATGTTACATGACAAAGGACACAAAATAGACAAAATCGGAAAATACGCATACATGTTGAAAAAGCATTATGGCATCATTCGAACCCGGGTGGGTCTGAGAATCTAGGGGAAACGAGCCACTGGCACGGCTATTATGTAATATGAACCCGGGCTGCAGACCGACTGGAGTTCATTAAACAAGCTGAGAGGCTTGATGAACGCAATAAAGCAGAGATTCGCAACGCAGTATGGTGACTCCATCTATGCTGTTTGCATTTTGAATGTGCAGCTTTAAGTTTGCTACGTACAAGTTATAATGGATTTGGACTATGTTATATCTTTATAATGGCCAGAGAGAGAATAATAATCGAAGTAATGTTTCTTCTATTCGAGAATTAATAACACCGTGATGTGGAGTATAAATTCCTCGAATATTAAAGTCTTTTAATGTTAATGCTGGCTTTTGTGACTGCAGAAAAGTAACAGAGCTTATTCATTTATTTATTTTAATTGATCTAGATATTTTTCCTAGTCCTCCAAAATTTGCCAAATTGAATTAAAAAAATTACTGCCTTTAACATTAGAAATAGACGCAATAGATTTCGAGTTATAATATATGTCGATTATCTCTAAGGCGAATATAACTTTAAATATAAGCTAACAAAATGAAGTCCTAATTAAATTCTATTTTTTTTAATTAGAAATAAAATACATCAATTCACTCTATGATTTAAAAAAGTATTCTAGTTATTTGCTACTTTATCAGTATACTTCATAAATACGCATAATGCTTTCTTCAAATTGCATGTCACTAATCGCTGCAGCGATAAAATTCAGACATTGTTCATTAAACTGACAATCTTATCTAGCACTTTTAAATCTGAAAATGTATAACCACACAAAGCAACATTAGCCCCCGAGATCGCATGTCAAGGTATGTAATTGTATTGTATTGTACGTGCCCAGTAACAAATTAAGCGCTCTTTTCATTCCTACATTCATACAAAACCTCTATCCGTGCAATCTATTTACTGCCTCCAGCCAATTAGTTAGCAGTTCTTGGATTAATTGCGCTATTAAATACGAACTAAATGTAATTTGCATTCAAAAAGCTTACATTTTGTTAAGGCACACTCACATATGTTGTATGTCAGAGTGGTTTTATGTTCCTTCGTATATCTATCTGTCCATTCATTGTGTACATTAGCGTTTTTATTAGGGCAAGCGAACGACAAACTACATAATGGGATTGATGATGGTATAAAACTCTCTAGTAATGTTGGGGTAACCTGAGTAAAACTGTTTCTAATTCAAAAGAAAAAGCCCTTTTTTTGTTCCGTCTGTATTATGTTCTACGTTATTCATCTTGAACATACACATTTTCACGTTACTAGTGAAACGTGTCATCGTACCAAACTATTAGCAATTAATAAGATATAAAGTTCAATATACCTACTTATTCTTAAAAACTCGTAAATATTCAAGAAAAAATTTCAAAGTTATTTTAATAGAGAAAACGAAACTTTAGAATATTATGTCATCGTAATTCAGTAAAATAAAATTGTATTTTACTAAGCTACATATTGTTTGTAAATTCAAACTACGTTTAAATTAAAGGTAATTATACATATCACATCATCATCACCATCAGCCTACCTTAGTCCACTGTTAGACATAGGCCATATTATACATATATGAAAACTAAATATAAAACATAAATTGGTGTACAGACTTGGCTTAAACAAAAGACTAATTCTATGAAAGAATTTAAAAATAATTTAATACAGAATGCAAGTATCTATTTAAATTTTGCAGCAATGAGTAACAAAGTTACGTTTAAGTTGAAAGCAATTATACGTAACACTGAATATTAAACGCGTACATTGGCGTACAGATTTAACTCAAGCGAAATTCCTCACAACGTGTACTATTCCGCTGTGTAGGTAGAGTGGGGTAAATTGGACACATTCAGCAAAAGGCACGAAGGTAGCCGCTCCATTCAATTGGCGAGCTAAGTATATCCAGCAAATTGTCTTGCTACTTTATGTGACAGTGTCCCGATGGTTTAGGCTTCAGAGTAAGTACGCTATTGTTGTTAATGGGGGGTTCGATCGTGACGAAAGCTGAACAATTATTTACTATTTTAATGAAGCTATTCTTATACAATCACCTTTTTTGTAGAATTGTCAAATTGAAAAAAAAATTAACTACGTAAATTTCAATTGAATTAAAATACATTTTAAGCAGTAAGACCTTTTATTGAATAGGCTTGTAGAAACAACAAATAGTGAGAATTAATGATAATATAATCTGGCAAGCCGCACTTGCTCAGCGTGGTAAACTATGGCTTTAATTGTCTCATTTTAAAATAAGAATCGTCTCTTATATTTCAACGATAAGAAGGGATGATAATGATAGTGTAAATAAACGTAACATTACTCCAGTAATCCTCGAAGGGGTAGACAGAGGAGTGAAGTTACACTACCACGTTTCACCAGTCACGTTTAAGTCCCATGGAATAGATGGTGAGCCTATTATCATACACCATAATGAAAATATATAGGCCCTTATGGATAACTTCCCCATCGGAATCGAACCTAGGATAAAACGACTGTTCCAGCAAATGACTCGTCGAATACTACGCAACTACTGTTAGTCACAATTTGTTACTCATACAAGGTCTTAATATTTTATTTTGTCTATTCCGTAGTCTCGTGTTTTTTTTTTATTAGAGACTATTTCTGTTGAACATTTCATAGAGGTTAAATAAATAAAATATATTTTTTTTAAACGTGTATCATTAGAATTTCAATACATAGTAAGAAAATCTTTCATCGGAAAATAATGAATTAAGTACAAACAATGAAATGATTGAATGTTACAAACAAACATTAAGTAATTACATATATTGAAAAATTTAATATCTACAAGAATTCATAAATAACGTGCTGTTAATTTAGTATTTAGTATTTACAAATTAAGTAGAAACAGTTCAGTTAGTTGAACACAGTCCAGCCTGAGACAGGCTGTTACGATCGAGAAATTTAAGACGACAAGAAGATAATTTTTAGCTAAAATATTAATGCCGAATTAATTACATAATTGTTGATTCTGCTGCCTCCGTCGTTGCGTCCGTAATTACCAGTATTTGCATTTTTATGAACCAATATTTTGTTAGGATAGGATGAAATTTGCTCTCCCTACAAAATTAGGGCTCTGCCCAACCGGGTTAAGCAACCCGACCCTTTCCCGAATAGTGTAATTCCCGGTTATCGTCGCACTCTCATTGGCAGTTTTATAATTGAATGGCAAAAATTAACGGCAGCCAGTGGCAATGTGTTCCACAATTTTATTGCACTTGATTTTTATCCTTTTGCCATCCTATTTGAAAAGACCAATGCTTATTAAGACCAAAGGAAGTAGGTAGATATTATCAATGCGTTTAGAAAATGTAGATACACATTTTACTGAGTTCTTACGATTATTATATCATCACACCAGGTCCCTTACGGGGATGTACCTTGGAATAATTACTACTGAAACAATTTTCATTTCTACCCTAAGATTATATTAGCCTGTTACACGCTTATATTATCTCTCATGATATTATGATGTATTATAGCTCAGTCCTTAGATGTAGCAACGCATTTGTGACTAATTTCGTAGAAGACGAATACTAACCAGTATATCTAATTCTTTTTGTACTAATAATTGGATTGACATACTAACGGCTTATAAACGGCTTATAACGGCTTAACTCTTACAGTTTTATTATTAAATAATTAAATATCACGAACTAAAAGTCGCCGTTTACTAAATAGACTAACTGGGACTAATATTTCTACTCCCACAGTTCTGTACTGGGTTGATTGCATGTGTCCAAGGTGTTTATGACTGCTGTCCTCTTGTTTGTTAGATGTCACAGAAAATAAATACGCTGAAATTACTTATCTTGTGAAAGTAAATATATAAAAAATAAAATTCTATGTATTTAATAAAAACTTCTAGTATTGTACAGTCTTCCTACCTCTCGAATAGAACAGAGTTACAATGTGTGAAGTTATACTAAAAACTAAAATAATTAGGTTTATTTTTCCGTTGTCGAAATCATTGTATATCACTTTTATACAAACTCAAATATTTAATCGACGTGAGCATGTTATTATGCTTTCTTTCAACATGTAGATACATTCAAAGATTGCCACATTGATTAGGGTATATGTCCCAACATTTTCTCTCGAAAGATTTATATAACATGACATAAACCGCTTCACCGAATGCCACCTTTTAAATGGTGGCGTCCCAAACCGATTTTGTATGCGTAATGAACTTTGAATGGGAAAATAAAGGAGGCAAGTGACTCCCGCGCAACACCGAAGCGCGGTATTTAGTTGAAAGAGCTCTCACATTTGCATAATCGACGTTTCTACAGGTGCATTGGCAGCTGATTTAGGTGCCTGGCCAACGACAAGGGTGCCCGTTGGGCGTATAAGGCAATAAGCGACAGGGACCCTTTTTTGTTTATTGACTGAGCACAGCTTAACAGCACCGCAGTGTTCAAAGCTTGTTCCGATGCTTGATTGGTTTTAATGTTACCTTTCGATTTTACTATGACGCTGTTTAATTAAGCCATTAAATTTATTGAAAAATTTTGATAAGGCATATAACAATGTACACGATATATACCTTTTTAAATATTTAGTAACTAGTAACTTGTTTAAAACAAGCTGCGCTCGCGTGATATTCTAAGCAATGTTTAAAAATCGTTGAAAAACGGAACTGTTAAGAATTTAGCGATAAGTTTGTTGATGTCTCTTTCGAGGAATAAAGCAAGATTATAGATCGATCTATCGATTGGAGACAGCGGTAACAACAGATAGACAATAATAAAAAAAAAATGCAATCGGTTTTTAACAATAATTCAACATATTCTTTCGACTTCGGACATGTCGTTAATAATAACTATCCAAATAACTTTGATAGTTATTGGATAAACATTACCAGATTAAAAGTTATTTACGATTTATTCCATACATATGTATAGATTAGATCATTAAGTATTTTTAGTTCATCATTCATTTATTCATTATCAGCCTACTCCCGTCCACTGCTGGACATAGGCCTCTCCAATGGCACGCCACTTCGCATATATCGTCACTCCACCTAGTTCGAGGACGTCCAACGCTACGTTTGCAAAGTCGCGGTCTCCACTCCGGAACACGTCTGCTCCAGCGGCTATCGGCTCGGTTCTTATTAGTATTTTTACTTATCTGTTAATTATGTCCAAAGTTGTCCCAGAAAGTGTACTATTATGGTGAATCAATATTCTATTATCTTGTTACCAATTCTGCTAACAGCGAATCCCTTCAAGCATTCGACCATAATAAAGAAATGCAATTTGTTTTCTTTGAACTCCACTATTTTGCTATCACTTGCTGCCTATATTGGGTGCAGTCGATCTCAAATACCATCTATTAAACATAACGCCTCAAATCGTTGGGGATGGATGGAGTAGGGACGCTATGAACGATACCGCTTAAGGCTAGCCTCCCACGTCGCACCGATCTTTAGCAGCGATGTAACCATTTCTCAGGTTTTAGCACGGATATATGGATTTCACTGGAACTGTTCGTTCTTAGTAATTGTAAACATGCATTCACTTGTACCGCTGCTGCACTCAGAGAAATGGTCTTGTCTTAGAATGTTTTTAGAATAGTTTTTAGAAAGAATGTATGAAAATTTAGGTAACTGATTGTTTAATTGAAGGCATATTTTTATGCTAATATTATTGAACTACGGAGAAAAATTTAAATGAACATGTATAAATACAAAAAAACTGTCTGAATATTTATTGGTTAATGTTTTCATTGATTTCTTGCAAATGTTTAATCGTTGATAAGTTTTCATATTATTTTCTAAGCTCTTGAAGTTTTACGCATAACAGCAGAGTAAGCTCTAGTACGTCTGTACATCTGTAAAAAATCGGCATAAATCACAAACAATCTATATTCCGTGCGGCGGACACCTGCAGACACTCTACCACTTGGACATAACGAAACCCAATTAAATACATCTTGATATTGCACCTCAGATCATTAGGGCTACTAGACGCGCAGCTTGTTAGAGACCCCATTACCGAGGTGCTAACTTACCGGCTAGCATGATTTCTGTTCTTATTATTGAAATCCACAACCCGATATGTTTCCTTCAAACTCATGTTGTCAATTTACATACTGGGAACTAAAGCGCGACAGCCCGTATTTCAACATTTATTTTACCTTGAACAGAATTTTTGTCTGCAAATAGAAGAGAATGGACTTTGTACATTTTTGAGCGAGTTCTGTGGTGAACAAATAAGTCGTTTTTGGTGTTATTTTTCTTTTATGTAGGATGTTTTTAAATTTAGAGCTAAAGTGAAAATATTGTGTTTTGAAAAAAGGGAATGTAAGATGGAATGAAACCTAAAATCAATTATATGTACTTAGTTAGAATATCTCTAAACTACGAATTATAACTACATTTTTTTGTAACTACTTGACAATAAACGCAACAAACACCACGTCTGTAGTCTCCGAAGGGGTAGGCAGAGGAGTGCAGTAAACTCCCACGTTTCACCAGTTACGTTTAAGTGCCATGGAATAGATGGTGAGCCTAATGTTTACGAACTTTACGAATAAATTTTGCATAATAGGACATTTATTTAGTAGTAGTTGTTATTTTTGTAATATACAACGTAATGAGGTTAATCGCTTTTTTGTCTTAACTACCAAAATTATAAAAGTTTCATACAAAATACACAAGAAAGAACGCGATGCTAACCCTCATCTCACATATTCATCACAATCATTACCAGCCTATCTCAGTCCACTGCTGGACATAGGCCTCCCCAAAAGGGGGTTTATGCTAGTAATCTCCACGCTGGGCATGCGGGTTGCAGATCTCACATATGAACAGTACAAAACTATTAAAACCTATAGACACCAGGAAGTAGGTTTGCCAAGATATCCAACTTCGAAGAAGTAGCAGGTAATCAGCGGAGAACTCACTAAACTGAGAACTACATTCGAATTTAGATTTATTATCACAAACGGGAAAATCTATTCATGTTAGAACCTTGATCGTATCTTTCGAATTTAACGAACTATCTCACTGCGAACTATTTAACGATAAGCGTGAAAAGTTCAGGCTCAATATGACATATTAAGTAACATAAACATGCATTGACAAGCCCGTTGGTGCAGTGGATAGTGAAGCTGACAGTTGCGAAAGGGGTCGTGGCTTCGATTTCCACCTTGAATAAATTTTGTGTTGTGACTACGAGTGTTCTGGGTCTGGGCGTAAATAATATTACATATATAACACATGCTCTGCGTAATTCGGGGTCAGGTGGCCGTGTGCGGAGATATCTTAAAACATTTTCTTATTAATCTCATATAATTAAAAAAGTCACGCTTATATATTTATTATTTAATCGCAACACGTTCGGACAAGTTCCTTAGCGACTATCGACCAAGTTTTAACACACTAGTAGATCATATCAGATCAATTTGCTCCGTTAGAATGCATCAAAGTTAAATTTGTCAACTCTTGAAGAGACATCGAGATAGTAGCGTGATCATATCTTACAAAGGTAAATGTATATTTGTACATATGTATGCATACATCTGTATAATGTACAGTACACGTTATTACAAATATACTCGTAATACTGTGAGTGTACTCGGAGTCTGGATGGGTGCCCGGTGTATGGCAGTAGGCTCACCACCTATTC
>DWMG01003277.1:0-12111 GCA_018244855.1 Elbella merops
AACAGACTATTCGACTTAGAAACATGCTCACATTAATTTTAACCCACAAATTAAGCGTCTCAAAACAAGTGAATCAACTTCGTTTCTTAGAAGGAACAATAAAGAGAATATTGTGAGGCACTGACCATGGTACATGTGTTGAATACGTAACTTCGTATGTAAGAAATGTTAGGAAACCTTGTTAGTTCACCAGATTTGATTAGCCGACACACGACGCACGTAATTCTGTCCAACCGTTCTCACATACTGTGTTTTCGTTCGGAGGGTGTAAGAAAAACATAGCTTTCTAGACTAAGCTCCTAGCTTGACCCGACGGCTTTGCCTAATTAGAAATTGGTGTGTGTGGAAACGGTCCAATAATAGATATAAGAAAACGTGACAAAACTAATCCCTAAGATACGAGTATTAATGCCCTTTCAAAAGAAACGCGACATACATATTCGTAATTGAATGAATTATTGTTATTTCGTTACGCCATGTTTCTCGCGGAATAAGCAGAGAGGTGATTTAATGATTAAATGAAATTATTATTATTTACGATGGGGGAGCTAGACATCTCTGAATCCGGCGTAGGTGTATAAAGGGAGTGATAAAGGTTAAGGAAGTACGTCAAGTCTAAAAAGAACTTTGTTTAGTTTGCTTGTTATAGCTAGAAGTTGCTATTTGCCTGCCCCCAACTTAGACCTGGCGTGATGAAATAATAATAATTGGAACAAATCAAATCTTGATTATTTATCGAACTATACATACATATAACAGTAAAAATAGATACAAACACAAATTTCATATCGGTTTAATCGTACAACAGAATAAATGAAAATCTATTTTCAGTTTCAAATAACTTATCAGCAGCTTCTATTCCGCTAACTCTGGCAATAGTAGTCAATGTTGGTTCCCTAGTTCAATAAGTGGGCCACTGGTGACATTCGCGACGAGCGGATAATCAAATAAAGAATTTTCGGTGTATATACATTTATACACCATTTCTCTTCTACTTATTAAAAACAATTTGCACATAGCGGTTTCTTTTATTCTTATACCATCAAGTCAGGTATGACCAGGTACGACAATTAATGACTATTAGACTAATAATTTTTTTTAAATGTAACAGAACGTCTCTTTAAAAACGTAAAAGAGATTTTATGAATATAATTTAAAGTACGTTCGTTTATACGAAATAGTAACGCAAATATTTTACGTTTCATTCCTCTTGTTTGGTTGATGCAAGATATTTACGTCATGGGCGCGATAATCTGGGACTTCCCGCCCGCCCTTTGATTTACCGACCGATTTACATGACGGGCCCTTCATAGTTAGTTTTATAAGCTAACCTGATTTTGTTTGCCCTATCGCTGAGATATTGTATAAGTAGTTTAATTTTGTTAATTAACTATTTTATTATGTCGCCTTTAATTTTCTACAAAGCAATATAAAAATAAATTTTACTAAAATGAAGTTAATTTTCAAAGTTTGTTACATTTGAATACGCGTCATGATTGGAAATAACCAAGCATTTTACTGCTGTTTTTACTTACTGCTCATTCAACTAATATGCTTCTGAGGTTTTAATGTTTAAATCAGTATTTATTGTAAAAATTACGTCTTATTACAATGAATGGGGAAATTATTACAAAAACGAATAACATTTACATCAAACGTCTTTTACAGTGAGGTCTATTGGCATACAATAAAATTATTTAATGTTTATTTATCGTACAAACAAACTCAAACCTTCTTTACCGAAAAACGACTCTGCAATAAACCCTTACACACAGAATAGCTTAAAGAATGAAGCGAACTTTCCCCTCGCTCGTTAAAGTTGAAGACACGTCACGGTCGCGATAAGCCCCGACTTGCCGCCCGCCCTTTGATTTACCGACCGCTCTACAAAGCGCGCTCTCCTCACGAGAGCGTCAGCGAGAGGAGAGTTTTTGTTATATCCGTGTCATATTAAATATCTTGTTTGTAAAAACTTCGCTCACTTTATTTAACTTTCTTAATATGTAATTATTTACATAGTTTAATATGTAGTCTTTGTTGGGTTAACTTACCGCTTGCCCTTTCATTTAGCCCTGTCCTCAAGAATGCCAGAGTGGAAAGAGTTTTTGTGATATCAGTGTCATATTAAGTTTCTCGCTCATAAAACGTCAAAAGCTCTATTGCGCTTTCTTAATATGTCATTATTCACATTGTTTTGTTTTTTATTATTTATTTAGGTATCCGCCTTTTAATTTACCGACTGTTTTGCAATGTGTGTTCTCTTCATGAGAGTGCCGGCGAGAAAAGAGTTTTTATCATATCCGTGTCCAATTAGGTTGCTTGTTTATAAAAACTCTAACATAATTGTGTATTATATAATAATATATATTGTTTTATTTCAGTTGCATTGTGTTACAGAAAAAAATATCAGTTTAATTTGGATTGAATTTGACGCTGGATTTAACGCTGATTATCCAGTCTCTTAACTTAATACCAAGCCCCGTAGCCTATACTTTAAATGAAAATACAGAATTATTCCGTTAGAATTATACAGGGTCTGAATCCACCCTTCCATCTTGATGATAATCTAGCCTCTCTACATAATGTAAAGTGGTCCTCCACGCCTGTACCTAACATGTAAATAAAGAATTATTGAGCCAGATTTCTACAAGGTCCGAATCGATCCAATTAAAAACGGAATGCCTAATAAGCACGTAGTAAGTATCGAGAGGAAATAGGTTTAATTTCGTTACCGAATGTCCTTAACAGTTTTGTATGGCAGCCTCATGTAATTAGGTTTCCGAACTGGTTTTTTCAGGGCAACCGAGATAGGGTGGGCCGGTGAATGTGAAACCACGCTGAACATCGCAATTTCCGGAATTTATGCTAACCGTGTACATGTTAGAATTCATTCTATTTGTTCGTACTCTTTTGTTTCCTTAATTAGTCCGAGGTTGCGTGCTCGGTGCGCGGGAAAACGTTTCTCCGTATTTTTTTAATAGTTTCAAGCATTTTATATGTTTATGTTTTTACTCGACATTGTTACGTTGATTATTTGTTAACTATATCGGAACTACGATTATTAGAAACGTAACATAGATATGTAACAATACGCCTGTTCTGTCCCTAAGAGGCAGGCAGATGAGAATAATGCACTTCCACGTTTCACCAGTTACGTTATACATCCGACCAAGGAATAAGTAGTTAGTCTATTGTCATATATCATTATTAAATAAAAAAATAGAGCTACTACTAGGAATTTAAGTTAGAAAATGCCAATAATACCCGACCGAGGTAGCGATCTCTGGACCTCTTGGATTCGGACCACTCGAGTAAGGAGGCAGTCTTACTATTATGCTATGAGTTTGCTCATTAGGTTTTTATTTAATTGAAATAACTTAAAATACCATCACGTCTGTAATGCCCAAAGGTGTAGGCAGGGGAGTGTAGAACACCCCCCGTAATTGAAATAATTTGTTTTTCGACTGATTCGTCACATATTTTATTAATAGAAATAAATGACGATAATCGTAATGTAATTAGATAATAAACATTTGCTTGGATGGTTTCTATTTAACCGCGTGTAAAAATCATAATTTAATGATCGTTTCGTTCTGATTCATTTTTTATTTTTACGATCGGGTATAAAGTAGTTCTTCTAAAACCCGTAAATTATACCAAACTGTTCTAAAGACTTAATTGCATGTACGGAACCAGCGCGAACCCTGTGCATTAATTATCTCCGCATCTCTTTAGTATTCGTTTTATCTCTTGCCACTGTCCCGCTTAATTAGCTTGAACGTATGCTATTCTAGCCATTTCGAAATTTGTCGTTCATTTCCCACTGACGACAACAATCGGTGATTTATATCGTTTGATTTTTTTAATTTATCTTAATCTACGCTTTATTCCTTGAAGATATAGGCAGAATAGTAGGATGCGTAGTGCAGTGCAGCAATCCACCTGGTAAATTTTAGGTCCCACAATGGAACAGGGTGACCCTATTTTTATATATATTATATATAGGTATATCCATTAACATGCCCCTGAGCTTAATCTTTATCTTTTGGCATCCAACCATTGCCAGCCACTTTCCCAACATCGTCACTGCACCTAGCAAGAGGGAATTCTACGCTAACTTTTCCAAGGCATGGGCTTCATTTTAGATTACTTCAAACACAGCGTTTCACGTATGAAATATTTCAACAGTGAACTTATAATTAATGAACCCGAAATACATAGTTATACAGTTATCGTTATTATCTTTCTATTTGATATTTGACTTAATTCAAAGAGCAAAGCGTGAAAGCAATTAAATTTTTAATTTTCTGTAAAACTTGTTAGCGAGTGTTTCTTTGAAGATACCGTTTTAATTAATTCCATTTTACCCACCGGGACTTTTTTCTTGATATTTCCTCGATCTATTTATTTATGATAATCTCACGCCAGGTCTTTTATAGGAGAGGCATAGAGCATCATTCGTTAATTATATCCTGAGATCTATGACGTGCTTCATCATTCTCTTCAAACACGCTCGCTGGTTATATTCTTCCACCTCAAAGATAAATTTCTAGTGTTATGGATACGAACATGAAGCATATTTATTATGAACACTGTAAACATATCAATACTGTAAAAGTAATATATAAATTGAAGTGCATTTTGTTTTTTGGAAATTCTATTCAAATGTTTTAATCATTACTAAGTATGTACATACATACGTGCATACAGCAAACCAAGGTCGAACATTTAATAATTATAGATCAGACATTTACCAGTTTTGGGTGTGTTTGATACAATTGCATATCGAACACTAAAGACATTTCTTCACGTGTTCTAAATCTATCCTCACTATAAACAACCCTTTTCACATCAGTAGTACATAAACACCGCCCATTGAACACGAACCTGTCACAATCGTTCAAACAGATCGAACGAATGATTGATCAAACTCGTCAATACTTACCCAGTCACTGAACATTACAGATCTCATTCTTTGATTTTCGATCGAAAATGCTGAATATTTATTGGGCGCAAAAATACGTACTTCACTATTGAATGTACATATTTACCTTACTGTATATTCTTGGATCTAGAAGAAATAAGCGAAAGTTTTAATCTTCATTTATAAGAAGATTTAGCGCTGGAGCGCTTTAAGAATTAAACTTTTATTGCAATGATTTATATATTTATGCAAATGTATGTTGGATTTCAATTATTTTGATGTATATAATACATTATGATAATTAATATTACTCCGAACATTGCGTTTAATGAGGATGTATGTTTCTCACACTCATGGATTTAATGAAATCAGCAGTATAAAACTGTTAAACAGACAGACAGAAATACTGAAGATAATAGCAGTTCCTCTATAAACAAACTGGTTTATATGTCTAAAGAACAAAAGTACCATTATATAGTTATATATAATATTGTTATATCCTAAAAATAACACCCACCACTACGAAACAATCTCTGAGACGCGACCCTTAGTAATGAAGAAACGACACAGAAGAAGGTCCTAAAAACTGTGTTGGGAAGTAAGGTGCTCCATGCTTTGTCTTAGCCCACGCCCACGCCACGGCTCCGGCAGCCGGTTTACAGCAATAATGCGCCGCTGACCTAGGTATAGCGAAATTTTGGTTTATGGTCTTGCACTCACATTCTCAGCATGAGGGTTATGGACGAAAATTCCTTTTGTGGAAACGTATGTTTAGCAGAGAACTGAGATATATTGATGATGATGAAAAACTATATTAACGGTTTACTGAATATATAAAATATCGTTATTCTACTGATATCCAATAAATATTATAATATACGGTTATTACACTAGTTATACGGACAAAATTTGAAGTTTTTATTATTTTACAAAGTTAGATATCAGAGGCATTATATAAAAATGCCTATTTTGTGACAGGAAATGCTAGATATTTATACTGTATTGCAACTGACACTCTAGATACGACAACTTTATATTCTACTGCTATTTCATTCATTAATTTTACGTCTACTTTAGAAATAGCCACCCGGATGTTGAAAGATTTTTAAAATTGATATCGAAAAATTTATCACATTCTTCTTTATGTAATATTTCAAATCGCTTCAAGCTATTTATCGTATGAATATATTTTAAAAATATTAAAATTTATCCGTCGAGAGCAATGACCTACGAATATGATTCGCATTTATACACAAGCCGATTTTTAATATTCCTCGCGTTTCTTGTAATTGTGATTTTATATTAAAAACCTTTTGTCGGATAAATGCGTCGTGTCTATAAACATACGTAATACAATTTTTCTTCACGTTCCTTGTGATTATAATATGAAAAATCCTTGTTGCCTAAATTCGTCTTGTCTATAAACGCACCTAATGAAAAGGGAACGCTTCGCGGATCATAATAATTGAGAGTTTTAAGTCTCGTTATTTGTTTTTGAGGTCAAAACGTCCCACGCATTTGTCATAAAGTTGAAATTGGACGATCAAAGTGAGATTCGGGGGCGATCAAACACATTTTTACGTATCGCTTAATTAAAAACGTTTCAATGGAAATTAATTACAGATTTCATTATTACTAATGTGTTCATGATTCTGTTCGCGTAAAATGTACAATTAATTAAATGACTTTTTTATTTATGGTACGCCGACTTTCATAATTGTTTTTCCTTCACCCTGTATACATTGTACGAGTATGTACCGACACCTGTGGAAGACGAGTACCTATACTTCACAAAGCTGCTGCGGCAGGACCGAAGAATCTTCACACTGCTACATAAATGTTCTATTCATCCATCTATCGCTGTCCTATGAGTATTATGAGACATAATATAATAGTACTGTCTAAATGATACTGGTTTGTATTTTGATAAGTTGTTTTAAATTTCTTATGATTAAAAATAATAGGGATAAAATTATTTGATATTCGGTGCTGTCTGCATATCCTGGGAGGACCTTGGGCTGAGGACATAATAATTATTACATAACTTCACGCCTGTAATCCCCGAAGAGGCACACAGCAATGCTGAACACCCCCACGTTTCACCGGTTTCGTTTACGTCCCACTATGGAATAGATGGTGAGCCTATTGCCATGCATCGGGCGCATATCCAGACTCCGAACCACTACTAGAAAATCTAAATTAGAAAATGTTTGTAGTGTTCGACCTGGGAACCGAACCCTGGACCTCCCGATCGGCATTCGCACTTGCAACCAACACGACCAACGAGGCAATCAATTATTAAATTTCAAAATATGTACTTGAAACAACACAATGATATTGTATAATAATTGTCCTTCAATATACCAGCTTCTTCTATATCATGTTATATACATGTACATATGTATATGTACATATATACGTATATATGTACATATGTATATGTACATATATACGTATATGTTATGTATGGCAAAAGTTTAATTTATTCAGTTTATACTCCCCGCCCAACTCATTCTCTGTCAATGTCCGTATCCCAAAGGATTGCGTGGACCAGATCGCTATATAACGATAAGATCACCCTAAGTACAGTCTGGTTGTCATTGATATTGGGTATCAAGTCCTTCTGTATGTACAAAAAGTATATTTTCATAGTAATGTATTAAGCACTGAAATAACAAAACAAAGTTTATAATATCATCAGCCCATTTAACGTTCCGCTGTTGGAGACCGGTCTCTTCTCACAATGAGAAGGTTGGCCAAGTGCGATTTCGCAAATTTCAAAGCATACAAATTTAATTTCATATTAATATAGGTCTATAGATTTGTTTACTACGTATACAACTTATATATGAAGCTGTGACAGCCTTTTTATAAGCCATTGTTATTTCACAGACCTAAATCTAAACGTAGGTACGTAATGGCAACAAAACGATACAACGAAATAAACATTTCGATGAACTTAAAATTATTTTGATAACGGTTTTCACAGTCGAGTGGCTATACTCCTTTGTGGAGATTTTCACTTAGACCGCGTTCCAAAGCCGATCCCTTGCTTTTGTGTGGATTTTCACTTATCCTGTGGGAATAGCGGCATACAGGAACACTTCGCAGGCAAAACGTTGTCACGTGACAGGATAAGTTGTCCTTACATAAGCAGCACGGAGTAGCGCGATCAACGGTGCTCCCTCGCCTTCTGGGGACTTATTCATATATCATACGTCAGTAAACTTTGGTTACTTACAATGTGACATTTTCTCCGAAACGTACAATTGGTATTCACCTTATTATTATTGTACCATCACGTAAGGTTGCTTGCGAGGTAGGCAAAGAATAGAGTGGCAAATATTTTTAGTACTGGTTATACATATGTTGAAGAATGAGATTTTTGGAAGTTTTTAATGAATACGAAAGTATATGTATCATTTGATAGTGTAATATTTTATGAGAGTTCAAAAAACTATACTGTATAATCATAATGTGCTCATTTAATAAACTCTTTTTACAACTTTTTTCTTTTTTCAATTCTTTTATCGTTCTCTCTTCGTTTCTGCTGCCAATACTAAATCCAGAACCGTATGTCCAAACATTGGTATCTTCTCAAAACGACATTGTTCAAGGTCTACCACGCTGACAAGTGCATTTCTGCATTTTGGCCAATTGTATGGCTTAGAATGCAAACGCAGACGTAAATAATATACGACTTTAATATATTACTACTCTGGCAGAAGCGCGATTCACATTCAGCTGTGAAACCCGCGGTCCTTGGTCTCTACATCAAGCATTATTATTGCCACCTCGTCTGCTTTTTGTTAGCTGTCATGTCGTTAATGCAAGAAGTGATTAGTTGTCTGGCATTTGATATAGTTTGTACTTCTGTAAGTTTATTTAGCAATATATAAAAAAAAACTAATTACCCAGTATATATATTCTTAAAAATATTTCGCTAGGTAGGTATAGAAAAAATTAGACAATTGATTTAGTTTGCGAGTAGAATTTATTTTACTTCGCTTCTTTGACTTCAAACTATTTTTGTATTAAATTTTTATTCAAAATGAAGACTGAGACTTATCTGTTATTGTTTTTATAATAATGCCGCTACTTTCAAAGTTGGCACACTTCATGTTAAAAGAATGTCTGATAGTGTATTAGAATCCGAGTCAGATAATACAAGGAGTACTGATAGTAGATAGCTGATAAGTCTAACGTCTTGATGGTACATATAAGTGTAACATGTACGATTTTTGCAATGGTTTGAGTTCCAAATCATGTACACTACTGCTTTCATAATCATACCTGTCTAAATATAAGGGTCGGCTCTCAGCTGTTGGCAATAGCCCGTATGCGCTCATAGTTCCATTTTATTGTAAGGTGGGTCAGAGCCAAGACTCCTTTCCACAAAATATATTTTTATTTAGATTAGTTTAGTTACGTACTTGTTCTTTGATGTGTGATCCGAAGTTATTCTTTCCGGGTTCCATTCGACCGAATCGGTTGAGTAAACTGCGTAGCACTTTAATGGTGGATTTATTTGCACGCCAATCTTGATCAAACGGCGACAGGGAACTACCTATGTAAATACAGGGGAAAGAAAACCTTCCTGCAACCCACTACACAAATAGAAGGCGGCAAGACGAATGTGAAATGTTTGTCTTGGTTCACAGAGATGTATCGCTCTTACTTAATTAACGCTCTCCACAAATACGATGTTTAAGTCTAATGTACATTCGTCTATATGATGAATGGGTAAAAACCTTTAACGCTTTGATGAGTTAAATAACAGGCAAATATTCAAAGAATCTTATTTTGGTGTTGTAAATCAAATATTAGATTCGTAACACGTTGTAAGCATACGATAATAAGATGTTTGTGATATATGTATATCTGTGAGGATAAAAATGATTGGAAATTGTCTGGCTCTATGTAGTCTATAAGGGACCGAGCGTGATAATGTATTATTAATAATAGATTCAAGATTATGGTCGAAATATAAATATACATTAAATAAATATTGTGATTCCCTCGCACGCGATCATCTGGTTTCTAAGTGGTCAGAGTCTGTGTTATGACAGCCAAACGATTAATAATTTACATGTACCTACACATAACACGATACCTATAGTAGTCAGAGTCAGCGGAACCGAAAAAGTAATCTAGCTCAAAACAATAAAATATTCAAGAATCGGTCATTAGTGATAACGTACTTGTAAATATGCAAGGATTTTTTTATAGAAGATTTATTATTTATAGAAGATATTAAGAATAGATATTATTTTATAGAAGATTTTTTAATATCCTTATAAAACTGGACAACAAACATTTCATAATCATCATCATCACCATCAGCCTATCCCAGTCCCCTACTGGACATAGGCCTCCCCCAGAAGGGGGTTTTACAAACATTTCCGTCTAGGATTTGTTTTAAAATCGTTCAGGGCTCAAAAAAAACAGTTAATTCTATAACAGGTAAATATTATTTTGCGGTAGCTAATTAATTATATTTCAAACGATTACAAATATTCAGACCGCGTTTTGTACTGCGGTGTACAATTTCTCATTGTTTCTACATATTTTGAAAGCATAAATGCACATAAACTAATGTATTTTCACCATGTTTCCGCGATATTCTCTAACCGAATAATAATATTAATAACGCTAAATGTACCTGAATAAACCACAAAATAATGTGCATTGAATTGAAATCAAAAGGTTATTTCAATATTGATGTAACTTTAAATATATGTTTAACAGATTCGTAATCTTACGAGTATAATGTCTTAGGATTTAGTACCTAGTGCGTTAAATTTTGGTCTCAAACCAACCGCGACAGGGCTACGGCGTGAGCGGTTCTACTGTGGCCTTAACCCTTCTCATTCTGAACGAAATTCCGTGTTCAACAGTGGAACGATAATAGGGTTAATGAAGGTATATTAACTGTGTTACCTACATATGCAACCAAAATCAAAAGGGGAAATCTAGAATAGGTATATTTATTGCCCTATTCAAAAAATATGAAAATTTATCAAAGCCACAGCCGGCGGAAATCCTTAGAATCCGTCTGATACTGTATATATGTATGTAATTTAAATTAATGGTCCCGTAGCCATCTTTTTTTTTTTATTAGAACCTTATTGAGTTTCTTATGACTTATTTCGACAGTGGTAAAGTAAATAGTGAATGTTTTAAGGTATTTATGATACATGTGACTTAAATATAATCTTTAGTTTTCTGCAGTCCTCTAGTAAACTTGAACTAAAATCATATATGTTTCGGTTTAAATAACGTACGTTTTTAATGTTGGCCCGACTAATTTCAAAACTGTACAAGGTCCTTCGACATGAGCTCCCGCCGGTTGCAGCTGGCTCGCGCCGGAGACTGACTATACCAAATCTCACACTCCTCAGTGCGTGCAATACTAAAACTATAAGTGGGGTAAAATGGACTTCTCTTCAAGTGTAGATGCACATTTGTATGTATAAATAGTCAATGTCCTATAAACATTTAATTTAACCACAGTTAAATGCTATAGATGTTATTATCAATTAGTATAAATTGTTGAATAAAACCAAGTAATAATAATTAAGAGCCTCGTTGGTCGAGTGAATGTAAGCGCGACTGTCGATCAGGAGGTCCTTGGTTCAAATCCCGGTTCGGGTACTTTTGTTATTTTCTAATCCAGATTTTCTAGTAGAAATTTCTAGTAGTGACTTGGAATCCGTATTTGTGCCCGGTGCATGGCAATAGTCTCACCATCAATTTTAATGTGGGACCTAAACGCAACTGGAAAAACGTGGGAGTATACTACAATCTTCTGGCTACCTCTTTGGGGATTACAGGCGTGATGTTACGTTTAGTAATTCCGATGCCATAACGTGACTAGCGAGAAATGGACACAAGTTATGCCAGCTGTTTCTAATGAGAAAAGTTATGAAATATCGTTACAAACTGTCATAAAAGTGCAACAACAGATGTAAGCAATTAGAAAACATGATTATCCGACATCTGCAGTATAATTACGTTTTGAGCTGCGCGACTGAAGTTTAATAATATCACGAAACTTTTAAATATTCTATGCATTTCGCGGGGCTGCTCTTATCAAGCTGAGTAGTTTGCATACAATTAAAATTAAACCTTCAATATTTGCTTATATTCCATATAAGTAGTATATATATAATATGTATTATTATGTT
>DWMG01003278.1:0-12110 GCA_018244855.1 Elbella merops
GCTCTCCTTCAAAGCCGGCAAGGCAAAGCATTGGCCACTCTTCGGGTGTTGTAAGTGTCCATAGGCGGCGGTGACTACTTACCATTAGGTGACCCGTCTGCCTATTTGCTAGGCTAAATATAAAAAAAATCCAATAAAAGTTTTTTTTACTTGTTTACCTTATTTTTTACCTTACTTTTTACCATATTATCTTTCTTTTGTTACCTATTTCCTAATATGTATTCTTGCATGTTTGATGAATAGAACAGTTAAATACTTCAATTATGCACTTATAGTAATAGGATAATACCACTCCTCCAATATTAGTCATATATATTTTTCCTACTATATTTGCAATTTAAATAACTTAGGTTTACATTTAAATAGCAATAATGATAGCTGTGCAGCTATTTTAAATGTAAAGCAAATATAAGACGCATAAAGCTGCATTTAATACATTTGATCTTTCGCTTTTATTGGTACAGTTTATAATGTATGGTGGATTTGAGAATGTATTTTTCGAGTTTCGTAGAGATTTCTATTAACTTAATTTACCAGTATCGCATTTTACGCCCATTAAGAATTCGATTGAGATTTTAATATTTTATATAATTTCTTATTAAACGTGAAAAGATTATGGAAATTTCGTAGACACATAAAGTACTATATGTGATGACACATACCTACAGAGTTCATAATTATGTAGGCACGATATAAATGTATATGCAAATGATCCACGTGAGGATCATATTGGAATTTACAAAAGGACTATATGACTAATGAATGTTAATATGTTGTATGAGAAAGAATTTGCACCTAGGTCCGTAAATATATTCAAAATTCTATACTAAATCGTCATCATCATCAAACGAATTATCATGAGACTGTTGGTCACGTATCTCCTCCCAAAACGAGAAATTCACCACGTTGACCAAAATTTGTAAATTACATGCCAAAATAATAAACAGGTCTAAGGATCACAATTTATATCAGTAACGATTGACTGCCTCGTTGATCGAGTAGTTGCAAGCGCGACTGCCGATCGAGAGGACTTGGGTTCGAATCCCGAATCCGATTTTTCTAACTTAGATTTTCTAGTAGAAATTTTTAGTAGCGGCTCGGAGTCTGGATATGTAAACAATATTGACACTAGACTCGCCTATTCCATGATGGAACGTATACGTAACTGATGTATCGTGAGAATCTACTACACTCCTCTGCCTACTCCTTCTAAGCTACAGGCGTGATGTTACGTTTATTACGTTTTTCACTTCACAACAAACATATTCACGTACCTACAGCTCTTGAGAAACTCGTTTATTTGGCTATGCATTAAGCAAGCACCTCTACAGACTCGTTATATTAATATTTCGACAATGCACGTTGAAAATGTAAACAAAAAAACCAATAGAGCCTTGAGGAGAAGAACGAGTAAACGTCATATGAATTTACTGAAGCCGAAGACAAAAAGTATAACAGCTATATAAGGCGGGGGACGGGCGAGGGTCTATGCGCACTGTGGTAAATATAAACAAAAATATTTTATACAATCGTCGCATCATCATACTTTCTCAACCAACTGCTAGACATAGGCCTTCCCTAATCGCGACATCGGGCTCTGTCCTCAGCTTCAATCTTTTGCAATCTTCACGTAATAACACGATTACGTTTTTACTGCCACTTTTGTCCAATTGTTACTGAATCCGACTGTTGAGCCTGGTATTGTGGATTTGATTTTCACCCAGGACAAATACTTGTGTGATGAGCATTTGTTCTGTATGTAGGTGAAAATACGAATCTATGTAAGTGTATATTTATATGCACAATCTATATAGGTTTACTAATCACTGGACCAATGGAGAAAACAGTTTAGTCATTAGTTTAAATTAATTAGACTTTTCGAGAAAACAGTTTAGTCATTAGTGTAATTAATCAGACTTCATGTAGAGTATTGGTTAGTATTCACATAAAGTATTTTTTATTATGTTTTACCGAATCATTTCCCAAGCTACATCGACGCGATATCGGATCGGATTGACACGATAGTGCAAGTTGACCCTATTCGTTACCCGATAGGACAGACAAAAACTTAACGCCTCGTCTATTTTTATATAATGATGTAGAAAATATTAACTGCTGCAAACTTAAAAGGAAATTAAGTATCTAGAGGACAATTTATAAATTCTCAAGTTGGCAATCCACTCTTAACATGCCACTAAACTTTTATCATTATCATCATCATCATGGTCATCACCATCGTCCTCTTGGATGGGTCTCCTCTAACAATAAGTATGAGAAGGGTTGATACTATATCCGCCACACTGGACACGACGCTTCGCAGCGCACAAAGTACTATATACTATTGTTTTCATTTTTAGATTTATTAAAACTGGCCTGTTGGTTCAATGGTTAGTTCATCTGATAACTTCCCTGCTGGGGGCTGTAGGTTCGATTTCACGTACCTCACATATTTGTTTTATGAAAGGAATTATTTACTCTGTGTGCAATTATCAATTTTTTTATATTTAAGAATGTATGTAAGTATATAGTTCATCAGCTGTATGGTTAACTATAACATAGATCCTGCGTAGTTTGGGATCAGATTTTCATGAGATCATTCATTCAAAGATTTAATTATTTTGTTATGTTGAAAGGATAATTAATTAATTATCATAGTCTAATACATAAATAATATTTATTGATGTAAAAAAATCAAACCTTAAGCGTTTCTTAATGGCGGCATTCTGTCGGTCTACATTTGTTTGGTTAAGTTACGAGAGTACCGGTTTCATACTTGTTGAACAAAAATATACGTACCTACTTAATGTCGTAAAATTATTAAATCTATTATTCGTCCAGCAGAAATAATATGAATAAAAACATTGAATTCACAAAAGTCTTCGCTGCGCCCTCTCTGGGATGAGCGGGAGCTGATGAAGAAAGACTTCGCACATGTCCAAAACTAGTCACGTTATCACGAAAAAATATAGGCGAGTTATGCCGGTATATAATTTATACATACATACAATATATTTTCACCTCAGGTCCCTTACGGGGCAAGCAGAGAGCACGTAGTGCCAAATATCTCTCTCTATCTTTACGGATTTACCGTGCTTCTTCCACGTCCTATTTCTCTACCTACATCCACGCCGGTTTAGAAGACTTCTAACTCCTCCGTCAGTCTCTCAGTATATAGTTTATATTACAATTATATGTTATACTCATGAAACGTTTAACGGTAGAATTGATAATAAGTGACTATCGACTTTTATAGAGTATTCATGTTAAGTTTAAATGACTAAAATACTCGTGGATTTCCATAACTCTTGAGTAACTTAGCAAGTGATATTTAATAAAAGCCCTTTCTCACATATCGAGAATTTCTTTCGCTTGGAAAAATACCGGCATAAAAGTCAAATTATTTATAGTTGCAAGTTTATTGAAAACTTCGATTAAGGGTTCCTCTACAAGTCAGGTTTGCAAAGATAATGATATTCGTTTCTCCCTGCTCTGCCTAAACCATAAGGGACCTGACGAGATGATGTAATCATAATATTATAGATCAATAAAATGCCGTACCACACTGCTCTGCCTAACCCTTTTGGGATTACAGGCGTCCCTATGTTTATAGGTAGATCGATAGATAGTTACATAGACGGAATGATGCATAGATAAATAGATGGATTTATGGATAAATAGACACATAAATCCATGGATAAATGGATGAATCCATGGATGAATAGACAGATCCGTAGATGGAAAGATAGGTCTATAGTCACCTTATCCATAGTTCCAAATCCAGAAAAGCAATTAGTCGTAAGCAGTGTAACATAAAATATCTTACTACTAATATTTAAGTAAAAGTACCTATTATTTTTATAAAGGTCACTTAATTGAGATAGAAGTGATTATAGCAAATATTGTATTTTATGACCAAGTCAAATCTCAGTATCACTCCGAATTGTTTGTTTCGTCAAGAAAACTTATAAAGTGAGAGTTACTTGAAGTTTATTCATACAAACTTAGCTAATAGAACATGTGCTATTTATATAAAAACAACACCGTAGACAACAAGTTGTAACATAAAATGGCAAAAACTTTTTAACGGAAAAGAAAACTTATACATTCCACTCGCACACAGCGCATGTTTATGTCTATAAAGTGTGTGTGTAATAAAAAAGCACAAACTCACCGATGATAACTTAAAACTTTCCGGATACAGTTCAAATACCCCACCTTACAAAACAAACGACACGGCATAGCACTGTGGGACTTGTCAAAGCAAGTACTTTCTAGGCGAATAATACTATCACAGCTGCTTGCCGATAGTAATCAAACACGTTGTATAACACAAATCACACGTTTATATAAAAAAATATAACACACTGTAAATTTTATCTATTGTACCGTAGTTTTTTTGGTGACGCAAAAGTTTTTTCCACGAGAGCGTGACAGGCAGCACGTCCACTCACGTCGGCTGCCAGCGACCGTTTGCGGTGTGCTCGGTCGAGTCAAGTCAGTCGCTGGATTGACCTTCGCGTTCGAGTAATAAAATACTGACTGAAGTTGGTTACAGGACCGGTTGGCTTTAGGCAAAAGTGGTTATGTGTCTTGTCGACTTTTTTTCACCCGACTCGAACTTCAGAACATTTTAGTTCTGTAGTCACCTTTATCGAATTGCCGAGTATTGCAACTTCTGTTCGTTGTAAGGTCAGTATTTATGTGCATGGAGCTTTTAAATGGCCCTGTGTTTTAATACAGCTTTTATTATACACATATAGGTACTTAAATGACTTGCGGTTGATAGAAAAGTTATGTAGGTGCGTTTATAGCCAACGATTTTGTTTGTTAACGTCATTTATTGTTTGGGAATTTTTAGTCTTAAATATTTGTTGATGCTAGCAAAACACAAACCTCATTTCGTTTAAAAATTTAATTATAGCTGGTTATTTACCTATAAAAATCTTTATAATAAATTGAAATCATATGAAATATGAATTCGAAACCGAATAAAAATTGTTACAACATATTTAATTATATTATCGTATTCTTTATATTAATTATAATGTAATAATTAATTTTATTGCATATTATTAATGGTCGTAATATTAAAAATAATGTGTAAAACAACTTATATACAGTTATCCGATTACGAGCTAGAAGTGCGTGTGCTATGGTAAGCGTACCACTAATATTGACACTGGGCCATCGGGCCAATCATATAAACGTAGAGTGTAGGTAAAATTTTCATTGTCATCGTCGTTACTTAAAAATCACCATCGTTATTTACATACCACGCTTGTATATACCCGAAGAGGTAGGCAGAAGAGTGTAGTACTCTCACGCTTGACTTTCATCCGCACTAACTCACGTAGCAGAGTATGACTAACCTTTCCCATTCTGAGAGGAGACCATGACCAACAGGGGAACGATAAGGTTTGACCATGATGGTGATGATGAGACTGATGACTTAAATAGGGAATGCGCGAGTACACTCCTTAGGTCATCATACCCTTCAGCCCTTCCTGGGACAACTACCCACATACCTTATTTCTTTCTAGGCGTAATACAAATCGCAATACCAAACAGGAAATTGAGAAGCTCCAAAATCATTATTAAACCAAATAGCTTGAAATTAAACAGAAGTGGCAGAAATGTAATAAATTTCATTTTACAAATTAAATACACCATAGTTTTAGGTAAAAACGATTTTAGTAATTAAACATGCAATTGAAACCCGTAATAGAAAAGTAAAAGGACATTATATGTAGTTGCAAAATTTTGCCGCGCAATGTAAAATAAATCTTACAAAGTTGAAACTGTAGACGGTAACGGTAAAGGTGTCCATTTTTGGAACCTTACTTGCTTATCCGCTGCGGCTAGAACTGTACATTAAAAAGGTTCAGAACTATTTACTTGATATTATCTGTTCATTAAAATATTGTATCAAGTTCAATATATTTATTACATAATGTTGCCTTAAAAAGTGTTCTCAGCTCACAGTTTGTACAATTAGAATTATAATCATCATCATCCTCATCATCGTCATCACCATCATCATCATCACCATCATCATCATCACATCATCATCATCACCATCATCGTCATCACCATCATCATCATCACCATCGTCATCATCACCATCATCATCATCACCATAATTTTCAGCAGCATATCATAGTCCGCAGCTATACATAAGTCTCCCCTAATGTGCTAATGATAGTACTATTATACACGGTTTTTTGGAATAACATTTAAAGTAGTTCACTGGCTTCGTCACCAGCTTGGTGGTAACAAATCATTGTATTGTCATTGATTTTTAACACCACTATAATATCTCTAAGAATTGTAACATTTGGAAATGGTCGAAAGTTTAAAAGTACCTCATTCATATAAATGAAATTATTGTTAAAACGTCTAGAACGTACTAAAACAAAAATAATAGAATACCAATAATTTAAATCATATTAATCGACTGCAAAAAACGGCTGCAACGTATTGATTATCAAATTAAAAAGAGGACATTTAGTTATCGGACTACCCACAGGAGTAAATTATATTCGCCAAACGTGAGCAATTGTTCTTTTTTCAAACGGAGAACATAATTTAAATGTAAACTGAATCAACTATGGGCGTTCCCGAAACGTCGATCGAAGATTGTTTTATTGAACTACCTACATGAATCCATTATTAACAATTTTATTAATTTAAAATTAATCATGAAGCTTTTTATTCATTTCTTTAACATTTGTTGTTAACTTAAAGGTTAAGTAGGCCGAGCTTAATGTCTAATAGCGTTCAGTACTAATCAACTTAGGGTGATGGAGGAAATATGTATGTGGTAGATAAAAAAGCTACTGGCAATATTATAAATGTTACCAGTAAACAAACTTTGAACTATACATACATATTTATATATGTTAGCACGTATAATTTACAAATCCATTGTTGATGCACGCAAATGATGAAAATGCTAAGTTTCTGCATAACGTTTCTGGACTAATGTCTTGAGGAACTTTGACAGCTGCTTTTCTAACTTCAACTCGAAGGTCGTTCATGAGTAATTATTATTCATTCCTGGTTAATATTAAATAAAAAATAAATGAGCAATTAATTAAATTATTTTAATTCCTTTCCCAAAAGAAAATCCATAATTGTCTCCGTGCAATATAAATCCAGCAACTGACTACTCGGATCGTTGCTAATGATAAACATACGGGGATAAAACACGTACACTGAATAATTCAAACACCAAAGCCAACACGACAATTTATTGCGAAATAATTGAAAGCCCAACACGAATGTTCATTTAATGCAATAAAAACATCGCAAATAAAATATCCCTTAATAAATCACGGTATCTTTCCTGTACATACCAATGAAATTTCGGTCTCGTTTTGTGGAATGAAAAAAGTATTTAAAAAAATTAGAAATTAAACTTGCCGGTAAAACGGGATCCACTGGTTTAGTATGCGGGTTCCGTAGTTATTATTTTGAAATGAAAATTAAATGTATGTAGTCCTTCAGCAGTTGCATCTTAATTGTGTTTTACATGTACATCTTTTGTAAGCTATTCCCGAATCGTATGAAACTTTAATTGAAGAAACTCAACGAGGAATTCAGAGAGCTTATTTATTTTCACAAATCGTATCTTTTTCTTGTTTTCAAACAGGCTCTTGGAGTGTGATTTCAAAAGAAAAATTGTAAACACACTGACTTACCGACAGATTTGTTTCTTATATAGACACATTAAAAATACACGTTAAAGAATAGTTTGTACTCTTTCTTATTTCTTAAAGCTATGAAAAAACTGCATTCGACACTATTTTTATAATAGCTCATGAACCAGTACCGTCGCGCGCATCACTCGACCGCAAACCTATTGTTGAGTAACATACGATACCGGTGAAATTCATTTATCCCTTTCCCACACACACATTACATATATATTCGTTCTCGTCTATAGATCCCAAAGGAAACGATCGTGCAGTTCGTTTTTTGAAATTTGAATAAATTTACACTTTAAAAGAAATGTTTTGAATTACAAAAGGCTCATGAACTCTGATTCAACTTTATATACTTGCAGTACGTAATATAGCCTTAAAAGGTTATAAAATTCTTACTACAGGATAATGTATTATCTAGTCTAGAAAGTTCTATGTTAAATTTTAGTCAAAACAATGTGGCTTGTTGCGACTTGTTCTTTGTTATTTTTCAATTTTGATTTATTGTTTACCTAGCAGTGACTGTAATAGTAAGCAGTGGCTTAAATATAATCCACCCTTTCGTGAGGTTCGATTCCCTGGGATGAACTTCTAACTTAATGAAGTAAGGTGTGCTTTATAAAAAACGTGCATTCCTAAGAGTTTTTTTATAATGTTCTTTGAGGCGTTTAAAATGTGCTAATACGCATTGAGTCAGCGTGGTAGACCATGGTCTTAACCCTTCTCATTCTGAATGGACACGCGTGTCCAACAGCGGAACGATTAAAGGGTTGATTATATTTTAATATAGTCTTTTTTAATTATACTAATGCTGAGATTTAAAAATATTGGCAAATAAAGCTGAACGAAATTATAAAATTTTAAAAATACTTATGAATAATAATGAATGCCGACTAACAATAAATGTGCCGTCCAGACCGGACTAAATGGATTTAAGCCTCATTGTTAAACATTTATTTTATCACCGTTTTACTTAACTCTTGTATGTGTAGTAAGCTTAGAAGCTCTGTACAAAAATTGAAAAATAGAGATTATTTTGCAAAATCGGATTCTCTCTCTCTGCACAACGTTGTTTGTAAGAAAGTGTAAGGTATTAATAAATGACCTGGTGACTTTTTGTTAATAAAAAGTAAACAATTATCACACAAAATTATCCTATTAACTTGTAATAAAGTATATTAAAGACTATTCGAGCTTCACAGTAATGTGGCTGTCGAAATATTATAGGTACCGATAGCTTTGAATCCAAAAGGACCCTGGTGCGATATTTAATAAAGACGTTTTTAATTTAACTCCGAAAACAATTATATGTACATAAATATTTTAATAATTATAAAACATTCCTAAACTTGACTGCTCGTTGGTCGACTTATTGCAAGCGCCACTGCTGATCGAGAGGTCCTGAGTTCAATCCTCGGGTCGGGTGCTACTGGGTTTTATATCCTGATATTCCTAGTAGTAGTGTGGAGACACACATACCCAATGTGCCCAGTAAATGGCAATAGGCTCACGCCGTATGCGATAATGGAATGTAAACGTAATTGGTGAAATGTGAGAGTGTTCTACACACATCAGCTTGTCTCTTCTGGACATAAATGCATGAAGGTATGTACTATAGTACATACTAAATATATTTAACTTCAATTATTATAATAACCGGATATCTGTAAGTATATGACAAGGTAGGTATATAATTTTATATCTTTTGGCAATGAATTAAAATGTTATAAAGTAAAAGGCGGTTAAAATAGTTATTTTGTAAGTTGACAGTTAACTGAAAGTCTTATTTTACGATATGTAACAGTATGTTGTATGCATCAGCGTTATACCAATTGCCTCTTTTATTTCGTTTATCCTTAACGCATTCAAGGTATGATAGAAATTAGAAACTAACAGTGTTTAATCCCTATGTATCGAAGGTACTTTAAGGGTATAGATAGAAAACTTAAATGGAATGCTTTATGATACTTACAAATATCTAAGTGTTTCTAAAAACTTGCAATGAAGTATAGAAAGCCCCATTCTGAAAAATGACGTCACAATACACAAAATACATTATGTAACCTGAGATAGATTAGGCTTGTTTTGAACTTGGCGATTTCTCAATAGAATAGTCAATGAACAGCGATGAACGAATGAACTAATCAATCAACAGACAAACAAAAAACAAATATATTTAATCATTACCAGTACATCAGTATTTGTACTAAAAATTCTTCCTAATAACGTATTAAGAATTAGTACTAAAATGAATAAAAAGTAATACTAATGATAAGTAGGAATTAATACTAAAAATAAGTAAGAATTAGTATTTAAAATTCTTCCGCTGAACATTTAAAGTGCTTCAAGCCTTACCTTCCTCAGCCGTTGCGCTATAAATCTCGTAGAATTGTCACCGCGACGTTGTCCAGTCGTGGTGCGGAAACGTGAATTGTTCTATATTGGACATGGACTGCATTGTAGGAAGGGATGTTTATATGTAAATTGTGTGCTCATGTATCTGTTGGTGATTTAGCTTTGAGAGCCCTCTAACATTTCGGGTTAAGTCTTGTTTCTTATGGTAGTACTGTCTCTACTCTCTTAGTGAGTTTAATTATATTCTTATTATTTTAGGTTTTCAATTTTTACCATGATTTGTGTTTGGTATGTAATTAACTAAATAAAGCTGATTAACAGCAAAATAAATATATAAGTGCTTTTGGTACTTTTACAGATGTAGGTTATTGTCATCTTTGTGGATTTTATACAAATAATCACATATTTCTAAAATATGTGTTATTGTGTATTAAAATATAATACATATTTCATAAATGTGTTCTGCATTCCCCTGCCTACCTCTTCGTGGATTACAGGCGTGAAGTTACGTTTTTTTTTTCTAAAATATATAATACGATAATAATAATTTAAGACACTTTTTTACCATTCCGCTATTGGAATATAGGTCTCCTCTCATAATGAGTTGGTTAAGGCCAGGTACAAGAGAACAAAATGAGGATAAATTTATAACAAGGAGAAAATAAAACTCATTATACACATAAAGAAACGAAAATTTTTAAGTTAAACAAAAGACAATTAAGATAATGATGTAAGAACACAAATTCAGTTATGAAGCATGATGTAACAAAATGCAACGAGTAATGTCTAAATACATGTTAAATCTTCTTTTTACAGCCGAAGAGTAAAAATGAGAGTACGGACAGAATGATTGACGAGGAAGCAGAACCTCAGGTCTGCATGGACTGAAATATTTAGCACGTCTCTGCCTATCTCCATAGGACATACAACATCATATGGCCCATTTGTGTTATTTATCAGCTGTTGCAAGATATAAATGTCTAGCCGGTTGGTGTAGTGATCATGGAACTTATCTATTGTGTTTGAGGTCCTGGCTTCCATTCTCACCTAGAATAAATATTCTTGGGATGAGCGCAAATATTTGTTCTGTCTGTAATAATATCTGTAGTTTATCAGTCGTCTGGTTACCATAACACAAGCTCGCTTGATGCTAGTTAGGGATCAGATGTCCGTGTGTGGAGATATCCGATCATCATCATCATAAATATCATCAGACATAGCCATCCACAGCCAGACATAGGCCTCTCCCTACGAGCGCCATTGGCCCTGTCTTAGGCTTGCTGCATCCAGTTTCATCCGGTCGGAAGGCGTCCTACATGATATCTTGGAGAAGTCTCAAGATATTATTATTATTCCATATTGTTTAATCCTCGGCAAGGGACCTGCTGCGATGATATAATGATATCTGTCCAACAACTTCGGCGTTCGTTAAAATGACGCATCGCATCCTGACGGTATCGGGTCGTTTAACGGTCTGCGCGCGAGTTCTACGTGTATTAATTTAATAATGTTTATTTTACCACGTGTCATGAATGTCCGATGACCGACAACTGTAAGGAACATAAATACTCGATCGGATGTGAGCATATCTTGATTCTATAAGACTTGAAAGGCTTAATAAGGTGAGAACCAGAGTGAGAGGAGTCTTATGTTTTAGGAATATGTACAGACGACAGAGTAAATAGATGACAGCTAGCAGCGACAGCGCAGTAGTTTAGAATTAAGCGTCAAAGGGGTATCCTGGGTTTAAGTCCTGGTAAGCACTTCTGTACAGAAAATGTGCGTTTCAACATCAAACATCATTAGCTGCCACGATAAAGGAAAACATCACGAGGAAATTTGCATGGCTTCGAGTTCTTCGCAGTTCTTTGAGTTCTTTGTTCTGTAAAGCGGGTAAAAACAGCGTGGCAGACTATGGCCTTGACCCTAATTCTGAAAGATAGTCCTTGTCTAATAGTGAAGCAGTAAAAGGGTTGATTATAAAGATGATGATAATGAATTAATCATTATAAAAACTAAAGTACACTGTTTCTAACAATATTATTATATTTG
>DWMG01003279.1:0-12109 GCA_018244855.1 Elbella merops
TCAGTGGCGTGCCATTGGAGAGGCCTATGTCCAGCAGTGGACGGGAGTAGGCTGATAATGATGATGATGATGATGAACAGTGACAAATATATGCAATACCTAGGCTAACAATACCTTTTTTGGTACGTTGTGGAGACAGATCTAAAACAGACGATCAATCCTATCGCGTCCATGTAAGTGTATCTACTGTTGAGTTAGCGATTATCAGGTTTGTACAAACTTAAATTAATCGAGTAATAAGATGGATTTTGCAATATAATAGCTCGGTTTAACGCATTCCAATCAACAAAGTTTGCGAATACTGACATCTACAGGTATCCTTTAAAACAGTCATGAAACTTAGCCGCTCGTGATCACCCTACACCGAATCTCGGTTCACTACTTAAATGCAGATATCCAGTAGGCAAGTGTTACTTAGTTCAGTAGTAAGAAGTTGTTAAAGCAAATACAGATCCAGTGGCTGATTGTCCTTATCAAATTGATGGTTTATCTTGTTGTGAAGGAGGCATCACAAGTGCACATTTGTTATTAAATCAATTATCAAATATTCTACAGGATTTTAGATCGTCATGCGTTAATTTTCATCCACTTGCATGTATTTTAAAGAGACAATATTATTTTACAACCCAAATAATCTATCAATATTAAAAAGACTGAATGTTCCATATATTGATCTTGTGGCAGGCTATATTTTAAATAAAACCAACATTTAAACAGTGAACCATAGGTATATTCCTGTCTCTGAATTTGGCGTCAATAAATGAAGACGATGTAAATCAAGAGTCTTGTTGAAATTAATATTTAATGTGCAATTTGCAGGTGTGGCAAATAGTACGCCAACATAATCGTGGAGTCTATCAAGTTGGATGGAGTAGCTTTTTGGAACAAAATCCGTATTCGCCTATTTGAACATCCTCTTTCACCAAGTTAGTAGTTTTTCTATGCAAGAGACTTAAAAATATTTCCGAGCGCTAGAAGGATTACCTCGGCCTTTGATTACGTACATCTGATTACTTACGTACGTCTGATTCATTGCTTTTTTTGTATACGGATGCCCATACAACTTGCTTCCACTGCATTAAAGACTCATCAACATTTAACAATTGATTGTACATTAACACAGGTCTACTACCATTTTTGCCATCAATTCCCTATTCATCATCATCATCATCCGCCCATCTCAGTCCACTACTGGATATAGGCCTCCCCCAATGAGCACCATCATGCCCTGTCCTCGACTTGTCGCATCCAGAATCTGCCTGCAGCCTTTTGCAGATCGATAATTATACTGGTTGAAATTTCGTGCAACATTTTTTTCTTTAACAACAACAAGAATACCTGTAACTATAACGAGGGGAGGAGGGAAACAGTGAGTCGTACATATAATGAAAGAGTGCCCAATCTGCGCTAATAAACCTTGTGAACTATTCACATCTGTTAGGTACAACCGCGTGGTACAAGCTTTCGCCAAGTTCAGTATGTTAACATAAGTCCCTTAGATCCCAGAGCATTTAATTTATCTATCAGTGTTCTTTGTCTATCTAGGTTGCTTACGTTGACATGCACGACATCGCAGCGTTATGACATGTAGGAGTGCGTTACAACTTAACATGGATTACTGAAGGACCTTACATAATAAACGTAACTCCACCTTTACATACTACACAGTTGTTGTAATGCAAACAAGATTATCTGTCTGCTATACCGAGCCACATCAATCAAATAATTGTTTTAAATAACTAATTAGGTACATGTAAGTATATGTATATGCAGTATGTAGTACTCACTATGCATTGAAAAATTTAACGAATCTACTTTTTAAAAAAGCACTTTCGTAGAATATGTCTAATGTATATTGTATTACAAACGATAATGTTAGTATTTTTAGTGCGTATCGATTTATTTATCAAATGTCTTCTAATAAATGGGCCTGTATTTTTCAGTCAAGTGTCGCTGATTTTTATGGGGGTAATATTTAATGTTTACAATTCATTCGTGCTTATTTTTGGTAGCACCAAATAATCCCAAAGTATTCATATCTTGACAGTTGAGTGGCGCTGGCTCAGTATTACGCAAAAGCCTAGCGTTGCCCACTGTTTTCTGTAACGACATTTGAAATGCAGTTTCACTGACCGTCATCGAGCGCGTGGGTGGGACTTACATATAGGTAATGACGTAATTATTGAGTGGACTAAAGAGACGGATTGATAGCCGAACAAGCCACTGACGTTTTGTGGTTTGAAATACATATGTATTGTGTTTATAATTTACTTCACAAAGTCATAACAATGCATCAGGAAATGAGCGAATGTTTTATGCGTTTACCAAAATTTGTTTAAGAGTTGCCTAACGATACTTGGCTTGTGGTAGGACTCATTACTGAAGTTGTACCAACTGTGTTTGCTTTGTAAGATTACGCCAAAAGCAAGGAAGCATCACAGCGTGGAACATTATTCACTAATTCACCACGTTGCAAAGTACACTAGGAGAGCAAAATCTAATACGAAGCGAAATATAATACGAATGTGAGAAGTAAATTGTTCGTCAGAACATAAAAGAATTTATAAAGGATATTGTTTCTATAATATTACAATAAATATAATAATAAATAAAGAGGACCGATTCGTTTTATTTTAAACTTATAACGAATAAAACCATTTTCGTGATAAAACATAAGTTTTTATATTCGAATGAATTGCTTGTGGAACTTTGTGGTAAACCACGCATTGGCAAACGTAGTGTAGGACGCCCTCCGGCCCGGTGGGATGAAGATCTGCGAAAGGCTGCAGGCGCTCATTGGGGGAGGCCTATGATCCCTGTGAACGGTACTCGAATTGTGGACTGCAAATACTAGCAATACATAAGAATGAAAAATAAAATAGACAAAATTGATAAGATTACAAACACGAAAATCTATTTATTGCTATTGATAACTGACTTTGTACGTGTCCTTTATATGTCATCGCCTTGCCCTCGAGGGCTATCGCAGACGATGGTAATAGATATCGCAGTCTCACAAGAGTATGAGACTAATTTAATTAGATTATTAGAAATTATAGTATTCTAAATGTGCATATAAGTATTTCTGAAAATAAATTTAGGTTTCCTTATCAGTTATACTACTAGTTCAACCAACTTCGTTTCTATGAACAGATCCGAGCATTCAAAATACGACGTTTTTAGGCGTGGTGAGTGACCGCTTAGCGTATATCTACTTAGAGCTGCACCTACTAACAGAGAAAAAAACGTAACTTCACGCCTGTAATCCCCGAAGAGGTAGGCAGAGGAATGTTACACATGTATTAACAAAGATTTAACATACTTCAACATGCTTTACAGCAAAAAATGTGCCTCGTTGTCAATAAAACATAATAATAATAATAGATAAGGTCCTACCCGCAACCGACGATCGCGAACCACGCAAGTGGCAAGAACATTGCGTGAGGTAGCGTGTTGCTGGTGGAAAAAAATTAATAAAAATAAATTCAAGTCAAGCAGGGGTATATCGAAATCAACTCGTCGTCTTTCGGACATTTCATGGCAGGCAGATTTCGACGCCAGTGTTCTGTCACTCCACTCGCAATTACACGGATGCGACTCTCCACGTAATTACACGCTGCTCGGTGCCACTCCATATGGTAATGACACAAACACGAACTTACACTTATATGTGTAGGTACATCAAAAGGATAATGTACTTTCTGTTCATATCAATCATAATGAAAGCAGTAAGACATGTCGCAAGTATCTCCACTCTGCTCATATAAAATATATTTTTAGAACACTCCTTAGGAACATGTCTTCATTTCTACTTGTAAGGAGGGTGTCTTGTATATTGAAATGTGAGAATTACTTGGGTTCGTGTTCAGCGTGCCCTCTCACGGAAAGTGCTTATGACTTAGCGAATTGTGAGAATACCGGGCATATATGTATATGTACATATATGACTTGTCAATTAACCCAAATTATATTATGAACAAAGTAAAAAAAAATAATATTCGACCCATTTATCATTCCATTGTTAGAATATGGGTCTCCTCTCACATTGAAAGGGTTAAGGCTATAGTCCGCCACGTTGGCCAAGTGCGGGTTGACAGACGTCACATACCTTAGATTTTTTTTTATACACAAAGGGCATACTTATATTCATAGCTGTGTAATTGCAAGTAGCCCTTGAAATATCGATAATGATAAAAGTGTAAGTGAAAAAAGCTACACAAACTTAGTTCTACTACGTTGTAAAGTACTCGTAGTTATTTTCTCGTAAGATTGCATTGATCGCAATAAGTTTCTCACTAAAGACATCTTTTGCAATGGAAATCACGAGTAAATTAAAATGTTGTTCAAGAGTGGGCATCTTGAAACCTTTTTTGCGGCACTCTCGCAAGCGTTCAAAATGATTACGGTTTTAAATAATAACGTAACATGCTTTTAAGGCCGCTTAAGGGTTAATCGTCATCGCATACTAACGACATGTCGTTACAGTAATGTGATTTATATATGATATAAAATTATTGAAACCCATACTTCACTTGGTGATTACCTACTTAGAGCCACCCGAACATAATTGCACGATTTACGGAGTATTATCATTAAATCGACTACGCTATTGAAATAACGAGGGTATATACTTCTAAAGAGTAAACGGATATTATGTATTTTTACAAAGGGCTTGCAGAATCACATTTACTACATTTTTTTTATATTTTATCGGTTGTTATGATTCTTTAAAGCTTAGCGTTAGTATTGTACCTGATATCGACCCCACCCACGCAAATAAGAACACGTTATTTCCCACACAACACTTATTACAGACAACCCCAGCCACCGGAGATGAGACCTTTATCGCCTACAAACACGCCCCAGTCGCCTAGTTGTCTACTTCACGCGAAGTCAGCTCTGCACGGAATCTTAATTTACATACCTCACCAATTTAGGACTAAAGTAAATCCCCTTTTTCTACCGTTCCATCTTTGGAAGCTTTGCAAATTTTATCTGTAACTTCGTCATCTTAGCATTTGTTATGAATTTTTTAATGTGTGAACAGTAAGATTAAGTGATTCGTAACATATCATTTATACGGCTGAGGTGCAAGTAATACAGGATTGGGAGAAAAATAAATTTCCTTCTTGTAAACTAAACTGTACAACTTATTTATTATTGCTGTGATATAAGTGTTTGCAAGGTGATGCTGTTGAATCTTGGTTTTGTGCTTTTCATATGTACATATTATACCCGGTGTCATGTAGACAGCATGCAGCGGTCACCGCCAATGAATCTGGAATGAAATGATCTCGTGCGATTTCAAATTTCTAGAATACAAAGCTGACTTCAAAATGGTACTGCATTATTTATTTGCAGTTGTACAGAATTAATCATATTATGTGCAGTTGACCTCCTGAGACTGCCCAGGTAAGGAGGGAACCCTCGAGGCCCGTAGACTCATACCCATGCGGCAAAACACCCGCCGCGGTGTATGATCGACAGTCCGTCCGTCATATCATGTACAACAACAACTATAATATAATCTGTATCGGAATGCGTAACGAATGTGCTTTTATTTAGGTATTTTCACTTACATAAAAATGACATTACAACTGAGTGGTGTTTCTAAATCCTGTGCAAAAATGTTCCACTTTAAGATAATCTATAGAATGGAAGATGGAACATCAGTAGACCAGTCGTTCGTTAGTATCTGAAGTGGCCATTCGGTCATACGTAGCCAATCAATGTACGAATTACTTAAGCGAAGCATGAGCCCTCCGCGCGAGGATTTCGCGCTTCGCTTACGAAATACGAGGGTGGATGTATCGCTAATTGAATGAGGGCTAAGCAAGCAAATGTGGCTGTTTTAATGATGTAGAGCACGTGCCAAGTGCCTCTTCATAGTTCGATATGATTTTGAGAATAGACAATACATGTATGCAACTGCAATGGGTACGTTAGGTATTGTTTGGAGACCGGTCTGACTGTATTCAGTTTGTGATGTTTTGAGTACTAGAAGAGCAATGTTAATTAGTAGCCTGGCAACGAAATTAGCTATGGAAGAAGAATTTTTAGTACTATACTACATATTTAACTATACATACTACATATTTAAATATATAGCTAAGGTTGGCTTAAAATAGTTTACGCTTAAAGTAAAAAATACACGAATTAAAATCTATGTCAAGTTCATGTCAGGTGTTGGAAACAAATTAAACTGAAATAATGTTCTTGAAAGTTTTGTAAAGTAAGTTTAAATTTTATTCTCACTGAATAGAGTTCTGTGGATTGCTGAACTCTCGGAAGAGTTTGATTCGTGCGAGTTAATTTTCATTTTAACTACTTTCGTCATTTGATGTTCGATTATAACCTCTGAATTAGGTACATTATGAATTTATTTGTAATAGTAATATATTATGCATAAAAATAAATGTTTTATAAAAAGGATAGGAACAGTCGCAAAACGTGTCTAAATCACAAGAATTCAGCCTTAAAAATCATTAATTTTTCAATTCCTTTCCATGAACGAAACGTCGCTTGAATATATATAATAATTAATAAATGAATGATTATATATACATAAGTGTTTGTTATACGTTGTCAATTTCGTTTGGTGGGCGCTCAAGTAATAATATTAAGCTATTATGAATTGTGTACAATTATGTGAAACCAACTGGATGTGTATTCTGTGTTAACTAAAACACACACGAAACATTCTCATGTAAACATACATAGTCGTATAAGTATCAGTATCAGTACAGTATCTCATATAAGTACCTAAACATACAACTTTGAATTTAATTATAAAAAAGCGATTTTCCATTCCGTCCATTCATTTGACATTACCACACTTACCGCCAATTGAAATGTGTGTGACCTTTTCTACTTACTTAGACGGAGTTTTCTCAGCTTTGAATACATAAAGTACCCCACAAACGATTCAATTATTTCTTTACAGTTGATTGCGTCAGACTGATAAATTGCTACCAAACATTTTGTAGTGCGGGGTGGACTGGGGGAGTGAAGCACAGCGAGGTTAGGGGCACCGAAGTGAGCATTACTGCTGTTGCATGCTACGTGGAACGCTTAAAAATACCAACATCACATAGCGCAAGAGTGGTGTTACAAATAAACTGTTCAAATAGGCGATGTGGTGAATAGGGTCAAGTTCAGTGGTTAACAGTAGACACCGTCGTGAATACATGCCGCACATATTTCGCTAAATTTATTCATAGAAAGAAACGTTTTGTAACCACGCGCTGTTGGACTTTATAGACGCCGCGAGGGCTCGCACTGCGCTTGAATAATTATTAAGTTTTAATTGTTGCATGCCCCTGACCACATCTGCGGTTTTCACATTCCTTGTGGTGCGACAAATTGTTGATACAAATGAGAAAATGTAGATCGCGACGAAGCTTATTGTGACACCTGACTTTCAATAAGTGTTTATTATAATCATTTTCCATGCCAATTTCGATATAGAGAACTGAATATTGAGCTCAGTAACGTGCTATCGTAGAGGCTTATGTCTAGCAGTGGACGGGAACAGACTAATAATGGCGATGATCACATTTTATATGGCCCTACTCATATTTAAACATAGTAGGAGTTTACAAGATGTTAAACGTTCGCATTAGCTTGCGGATTGTATCGTATTGCGTTTGTACATAAGAATATTTTATTTTTTGACCCAATACATAACACGTAGTTAAATTAAAGTGTGGTAAACACATAAAAATAATCGAGAAATATATTAAAATGTCAAAAGAAAAGTATTCAGACCCCAATTCAGTTTGTGCGTTTGCGTGTTTGTCTCAATACATGCAGTTTGTGATAAAATAGTACCTTAACGATAGTTAACAAGGCATATACAAGTAACATTCAACCGTTTATGCTCAAATTGCAATAGACATTATCTGGAAGACTCTACATTTAGAACGTGTAAGGAAACTCGAATTCGCCTTCCTATCGTTTTCAGATGCGCTCTCGGTAACATTATTGCAGTAATTAACTGCAGCCATCCGATTGAATATTCAAAGCCTTTGACTTCCTGCGTCTGTAACCTGCTCTTGGGAATCCGGATCTTGAATTTAAGTGCTCGTCTAAAAGGCATTCGTATTTGTTCAGGTGAGACATCACAACATTCAATTATTGAGAACAGCATTTGATTGTACATACGAGTATATTGTTTTGAAATACTGAGATGCTCAAACATTACAACTTTATTAAAATAGACTTACATTACCCAATATATATATTCCTTTCTTCCCCATCGGTTGTCGGTCACTCGAGCAATTAACACTCAACATTAATTTTCATATTTTATAGTTATATACCCACATCTTCACGCTAGGTCTCTAACGGGGTAGGCAGAATACATAATTCATATTATACGGTATTTTCTAATGATTGTAGAAATCTTTATCTTTCTATCCGTTAGTGTTGCCCCAAATTAATAAATACATCAAAAAGCACCTTACTATTATTGGGTACTCTAGTTGCTTAATAAAAATTGGTTTGAAGCTCTATAATCTCCCGTAGGCGTACTTGTATATTGAACGTCGTGTTAAACTACGAATATAATTGGCAGTTGATAGACGCATCGATAGTCTTTGATACAAATAGACAATGGAATAGACGCGCGTTTGTATCGTATAGGTATAGGGACTTTTAGGTGTCACAAGCAAACACGTCGCCAAACTTGGACCATTATGCGATCCAGCATTAATTACATTAAAACTTAAAAATATTAAACTTTGTTCATGTTGTAACACAAATTTTCTCTGAAAGAAAACTGATTTTATTTAATATAAGTAGAAAAAACGCGGTCGAGATGAGGTATTATCGCCACATATGCGGCTTGACACTCGCCGACTGAAGAAGATGCTTTGTGTTAAAGTACAGGTATAAGAAAGAAAAACTGTCTTGTTCAATGTTTCGAACATATTCAGAGAATGACTAAAGAAAAAACGACAAAACATTCAGCAGACAAATAACAACAGACGCAGATACCGATGGAGACCAAGGCTCATCTATATTGACCAAATAGGTCAAGTTCTGACTGACGAGGGAGTTAGAAGTCTCAAAATCTGGCGTGCATATATGAAGAAAATGATGAATTTGGAAGTAGCACGGCAAGTGAGTAGAGATTAAAGAAATGTATTAAGCCGTCTATGCTCTTTGTCTATACTTTAAGAACCTAGCGTAATGATATAGTAATAATAATAAAGTTTTTTAATATTGAAAATGGTGGTGAAATGTTTTAAATCACTAATTTAAACAATGAGGTTTTGGCGTTAATGGAAGGCGAGTAGCGTTTCAGTATAAGAGCTTGTAAAGAATTTGATACGCATTGACGCGACTTGGCTTTAACTTACAGAAGGACAATTTGGTACTATCTCAGCGCACGGCACAAAGTATGTTAGGGCACTTATACAACTCTATCACTACGTGGGAGGTGGAATATTTGGGTATCCTTCCAATATAAAAATGTAACTTCACGGCTGTAATCCCCGAAGAGGTAGGCAGATGAATGCAGAACACTCCCACGTTTCACCGGTTACGTTTTATTTTCAATATAAATTAAAATTAATCCTTTGTGTATATACAAACCTTTTCCCGAGTATTTCATATGTAATATATTTCAAATAATGACGTGTAAAATATATAAAAAAGGATTATATAACAGTATCGACAACAAAAACAGAATGTAGTTCTACTCAATTTTTATGTAACCGACGTATTTCAATAACGACTTCCTTCAGAGCACAAATTTATCTGATAATAGTTCTGTTACGCAAATTGCCGTTAATACAGATTTGTATGCGAAAGTGACAAATCCGAAGTCTCGTGCATGCATGACGATGTTGTACAACTGCCACTGTTGCGGTAATCACTTTATCTTCTTAGGAATTGTCTGATATCAACGTATTTATGTAGAAACTCTACTGTATTAATTCATTACTATTCAGTACATAGATTATAGTATCTTTGGTAGCGATATAACTAATTCGCGATCCAAAATTATATTATAATATTTAACGTATACTTGGAGTTCTAGAAGCTTCTATGGTCACTTTTGTTGACCATTGGTTCTACTATTTTATTACTATTGACAACTTCTCGTACTGTGCACGCTACTACCCGTCAGGCAGAGTATTTGGCTGTGCCTAGGCAGACAAGTGAGGTTGACTGAGACTTAAAATTGAGCTTACAACCCCGTACATTCCTTAACAATTTCTTTTATCGGATATAAATATTATAATACATTTTAACCTGCCAACCCGCACTTGGCCAGCGTGGCAGACCATGGCCTCAACCCTCTATATATGAGAGGAGACCTGTATTCCAACAGTGGAATTGTAATGGGTTAAAAAAAATACATTTTAAATCTGATACATATTTTAAAAGTGGGAGCTTGTGTATAAATTAAAAAAAAAATAATCCTTGAACCCTTTCCAATGAATTATTAATACTAGATATGTGTACATGCAAACATTTAGAACACACATTTCGATCACCGCGCCCGCAACAACGATGCGCTGATGAATTCAACCAATTAAATTGTTTACGCTAAACATAATAATTTGCCATATAAAATGGCGATTTGTTACGATAGAACATATTAGCAAATGTTTAGAAACTATAAAGGGTGCCAAGCGTGTTTATTTATGTGGGACTTTCCTGTCACGGTAGCTTTTATAAGTGGTATTATCGTCTAAAAATTTTTCTTAAGATAATTTATATTAACAAGAATCTTATTCATGGATTTTTGCCTATTTATGTAATAACTTAGCGTAATAATTATTATTTATTCATAGATAATCAAATATGCATGGTTTAATTTAAACAATAGTTTTCATTAGTTTTATGTTTATCGACGTAATATTTTAAGCACTGGCACACGACGTTAGACAATGACGTTAAATAAAAAGTAGAAGGCAACGTTATAAGTTACAATATGTTTAAAACATTTCATATACAAAGCATCACACGTAATTGGAAATCTGTTAACACGATATCTTGTCCGAGTACAGCATTTTAAAGTCGGTGTCTCTATCGGTGGTTTTAATAGATGTTTCTGAAAGTTAAATAATTACGAAATGTAATCTGACGGCTATATACCAAAGTTTTTATATAGTTTGCAACAAGAGCAGCTGGTGAAGAAAATAATAATAAAAATAAAAAATATTTCAAGCCATACGAACAACACAAAAAATAATTGAATATAAAGACGTATAAAATAAATACCTTACAGACTAAAATGTGGAATGCCTGAGGTTGGATCATTTGGATAGTATGAAAAATAAAGTTGTTCTACTAAAATCGCAAATACAATACAAACATTACCAAATTACTTAATAAATAATCTATATAGCTTACCAATGAGATATCACGAAAGGAAACGGAAGCTGCTGATGCTTTATTAACATTGTAATTATCAAATCATGTAAACTGATTTCCATTAACCCGAAGTTTTAGATTTACGATTTAAAAATTACGAGGACAAATTCCAACATGAAATAAAAACATTAATAAACATGCCAGTATATTAAATTATAAATTTGATTTTTATTTTTAAGCAAACGTATTAGCTAATATTGTATCATTCTTGCTGTAAATTACCTACCTAGTATTTATAGCACTACTCGGTCTAACGTACTACTGCGTTATTTGATCTCAATATCCTTATTATTTTTTCATGTATCGGTGACAACTACTGGTATAACTTTATAATATTTTTTTTACTTTAGTTACAGGGATTTTTTTAACATTAATATACTCTAGTTTTGATATAAATAATTTACATATTATTTAGGTACATATTATCTTCCTTTATTATTATCACTATTTTTGCTTGTCAAGAACAAAAGCGTTGGGTAAATATGTAAATTAATGGAATTGGATTAGTTGATGATTTTGTTAATTAGTATAGAAAGCTTAATTAGGAATTTAAAACAACAGATTAATTAATTGTAACTGTGTGTAACGGGGTGTAAGGGGTTTCAACCATCATCTCAGGAGCCCAAGTCAATCTCACCTGCACTTGGTGCACCCTGCTATAACAGACGAGGCTCTGGCGACCGGCTGATTGCGGTATAGCGTAGCCTAAATAGGCACGGCT
>DWMG01003280.1:0-12109 GCA_018244855.1 Elbella merops
CCACGATTTATCGTCTCTTTCATAGAATAGATGGCAGGCAAAAATGTCTTGAATGGCGCCACTCTCGAAATAAATGTATTGGAAAAACAAAAATTGTATTAAACCATTATTTTCCTTTGACTCCTCTTCTAGAAATTGAAGTCCATTTTAAATTCGAAAGCCCTTTAGTACATCATCGTCATCATCATCAGCCCATCTCAGTCTACTGCTGGACATAGGGCTCCCCCATCGCGCCATCGCGCCCTGTCCTCTGCTTGTCGCATCCAGCATCTGCCTGCAGCCTTTCGCAGATCGTCATCATTATAGTACATACTTGGTGTTTATTCATATTTATGTTTTTTAATCACCTATAAGATTCTGATTGTGCATTATCAAAGTGTCTATCGAAAAAACAACTATCAAGTTATCAAGGAAATTGTGATTTTATAATCTTATAGGCAAATATTCAAATCAATTGTGATTGAGTTGTGTTTTCTGCCATTTCTAACTATTATTGCATCTATGTCCTAGTGTTTTCCCTCTTCAAAAAATCCCGGTCTCCTCGAACAAACACTGCGGGGATTATTATAAAGCTTTCGCTTCGGTAGCTGGGTTTATTGTTTTAAATTTTAAAAAAGTCCGTGAGAACGATCCGCGACTTTCAATGCTAATCTATTAAGACGACTTATTTAAAAAATACCTTTGAGTTCTAATTACTACTAAGAATTTTTGATTTAGATTTGAACCCATCCAATACTTTGACTGGGCTGGTTCGTTTAATGTGTAATTTCCTGTAAGTCACACGGTATCCCGTTTTATATGAGTTTTAAAGATTGCAGTTTAATTTATGGTTATTAAACTTGATTTATCCAAACCTTTCGGACCCGTAGAACTAATTCCTTATATCGGGGACCTCGCAATCAGAGCTTATACCTCGCTCATCTATTACGCCTATTACTGGTTCCAGACTGCTCCGCATCGAACTGGATTAAGCCGGATATAACCGGTTCGGGCCGCGTGCGGCCGGTCGCGCGTGCCTCGTAAATCTCTCGAGTTTGATTGGAAAGATTTTATCATAGCCGTCCGTTTAATACTTGTAATATCTTTATTTTGAAAGGCTTATGTCGCAAAAATACGATCCTAAATAGTTAGTAGATGTTTCTTTTAACTATTGATAAGTTATAAAAAAAAAATTAAGAAATTTTAGTTTCAATCTCGCTGTATTCTTCTAGAATAATTTAAAAATGTATAATTAATACGCTGTACAAGAGAAATGGTAATACAATTTCAAACAAACCAATCTACAATCATATTCATAGGTATATCTCGATGGTTATTTTGATAAATGTATACTTTTCGAAAGCAGTGCTAGCCCAGTGCTTAAGAATTCAATCCCTCACTCCGGGGGTGCTGGGTTCAAATCCATGGCGCGCACCTCTTTACAAAAACTGCGTTTTAAATTTGACTATCACTTGCTAACGGTGAAGGAAAACATCGTGAGGAAACCTGCACACCTTAGAATTTATAAAAAAAAAAGAAAAATATTTTCAAAGGTGTGCGAAGTCTGCCAACCCGCACTTGGCCAGCGTGGCAGACTATGGCTTTAACCCTCTCAATATGAGAGGAGACTCGTATTCCAACAGTGGAATTGTAAAGGGTTTAAAAAAAAAAATTCGCTAACTCTAGCCTTCACCAATTACTCACTAATAAAGAATGAGAATGTAGTAATATGGTAAATAATTATATGTTAATAAATGAGTAAACAAAATATGTATAAAATTCATGTTTTATGAAGTACTTAGAGATTTAAAGGGTATTATTATGATTGTAAAACAAGGTCTTGCATGTTACCTCCGACTAGCAGGCTGAGCAGGCAATAGTGGAGTGACATAATAATGTGTGATGATATATTTTAGTATTCCTAAAAACTATTTTGAGTCACGAGACGTCCTGGAATCGATCTTTGGGACGGGCATTATTGAGTTTTCCTAACTCAAAATTCCTAGTAGTAGCTCGAAATATGGCCATAACCTCAGCTCCTATTTCATGGTGGTACGTAACACTGATGAGACATGTGAGCGTATTGCCCTCCGCTGCCTGCCCGTGCGGTGAAATGCGGCTATTTTGATACGCTCTGTGATTCAGATGACTGTGAATAGTTTATCAAACAAAGCTATGAGGCTATCGCTTCATTTCGAAACCGCGGCGACCAGATCACGTCTCCGCGTGTGCGTATCGGGGCGAGATTCGCGATTGGATTACCGGAGCAATCGTGACGAGCCTCCAAATGTCCATGCAGTTATAAATCTTCTCCTGTCGTAGATTATTCTATAGTGGTTGGTGGTAGGTCTGAGAGTGGAGAGAGGGGGTAGAGAGACTTAAAAATGTCTTCCTATGTCTAATACCCGCATCTTAATTTCGTCAAGTATTTCAAAACCAGACTCATTTCTATCAGACCCGAAAAGACCATTTAGACCAGATAGTTCAAATACTGTCCACGGTCAAATACTGCCCACTGTCAAATATTATCTACGGTCAAATACTTCTATTATACCCATTTTAGCACGCACATAAAAAGAGCAGCACCAACCATTTCAGAGATAACACGTGACTAGCGTTATCAGTTGAAAGTGATCACGACCGTTCTACATTTGTTCACGTTTGAACAGGTTTTGTAATTGTGGGGTAGGTAGATAAAACAAGTTTTAGAATAATGTTACATTCGTTCATTAGCTTCGTTTGATATAATAAAGCTTACTACATTAATCATGTTTCAGTATTTTGTTTCTGAACTGTTGGTAGGTTTTACTGCCAGTTGAATAGTTGGTGATCGTAACTGTCGAGCCTGGATTTTGGGTGAGAATCCCAATCAGGAAAAATATCTGTGTGACAATGATAAGTATTTGTTCTGTGCCTGGCTGTAAAATTATCTATTTGAGCATAGATTTACAAATGGAGATATCAATATGTCAATGACATATAGATATCAATGACATATAGATATCAATGACATAGGCCTTGTCTATCCGTGTCTATGACATGTGTCTCTCAGGGGTATGTCTATCTATCAATGACGATGTTTTTATGTCTCGAGCTTTCTTAAGGTGCAATAACAGTTCTAAGTGCGGTGTACTAGTAGATTGCAACTGTAGCATTGCAACTGTTCTTAGCGACCTGTTACCGTTTGATCTATTTCTGTACAAGTTAGGCAGAAATCTACTTCTATCTATATATATCCAAAAACAGTATATCCAAAAACGGTATGTCCAAAAACAGTAACGGAGAATTTTTACAAGGTTAGTTCTATGATAGACTGATATTAAAATCTCTTATAAATTTTATGCGGAAATTCTTTTCAAACTCTCTTACCGAACAAGACGACACTAATGCATCTTATGCCAGAGGACCGAGCAGTCAACGTCAGACTCACTGCGCTTTACCTTCGAGGCTTTAAGGAATTAGGCTGCAAAAATTTTCATGCTTACGGTTTTTGAAACGCTTTTAAATCTGATCAAAATAATGCCTAAATATTTCTTGAGGAGATAATAGTTGGTAAGGTAAAAAATGTGCCAAAAATTATTATGCTAATGGACATGTTAATAATATGGGTATGTTAATTATTATGTATATGTTTTATAGTTAATCAGCCGTTTGGTAAGCGAAACACAAAATTTAATCGTGTACCTACCAGTCTCAGTCTTACTGTGTGTGTTTCTTTTAACAAACATTATAAGATACAACACAATAGCAAAAACGAGTTTAGTGGTATAAAGGGTGATAAAGACCGTACAATTTTATTAGATGGTATATATTTTTTTAGTGGTTTTTAATATGTAATAATTTATTCTAATTATCTTCTTCTTCTTTCTAATTATTGTATTTTGTAATAATTTCTAAAAAAAATGTTGAAATTAATGTTTTTGACTGCCTCGTTGGTCGAGTAATTACAAGCGTGTCTGATGATCGAGAGGTCCTGAATTCGATTACTGAGTCGAACATTCTTAGTTATTCAATTTCTGGTTGAAATTTCTAGTAGTGGATGGGAGTTTCGATCTATGCCTGGTGTATGGCAATAGGCTCATGGCCTATTCCATGGGGGCACGTAAACGCATCTGGTGTAAAATGGGAATGTACTACACTTCTCTACTCGTACCTATGGCTTTGGGGATTACATATATGAGCGATGTTACGGTTTATCTAATACATTATTTACTATTTTCGTTTTTCTTCTTCATTTTTAACACCCTTATGATGAACATAAATTAAGAGCTAATTATGATGTCTCAAGCAAGCTCTCCGCTAGAGACAAAATTTAAATAAATGACGCAGTGGCAGAACGGAAATTCAGCTTCTCGCAAAACCTGATACGTGGTTAGATTTGACGATGCAATTATATAATTCGATAGGACTTTAAAAGTTAAGAAAAAAAATATTCCACTTAACAGCGCATCTTTCCAAAAATTATTATAACATTAGGAGAATAAAAAAAGAGTAGGTACCTATACCCTGTGATTACTACCTGGCTACCTGGCCTGAATAAAACTTACATTAAAATTTGTTAATAAAAGTGTACAAAAGGCGTTCATATTGCTACAAATGCTTTCTCTTCCAGTAAAATTTCGGGTAGAAAAAAACGAAGAATAAAAATAGGTATGGGTAGAGTTGAAAAACAACTTTCACATATAATTGTAATACTTATACAAAATACAATAAGAAATGTTATTTATTTGTATGTATTAAATATTTTCAATTAACAATTAAAAATTTATTTTATTTGTATGTTAAACTTCGCTAGCGCAAAAGCCTTTATTATTGTATCGTCACACTAGGTCTTTTATAGGGTACGAAGAGAGTACCGGGTAGCAAGTATCTCTATGTTTCCCGACCTGATGTGCTTATACTAAACATTCACTATTTTCGCTCTCTTCACAAAACGCACGCTGGTTTCGGCGACATCTGTCCCAGACATCAGCCAATGTTTGAATGACATCTGATACTAAGATTAAACCATCAAATGCCCCTCTGTTCGTTCATAAAAATAAGCGAATTCGATACGATTTGTTTTTTTTTTTTTTTTTGGTGTTTATCTTAAAACATTGGGTAACAAATACTGTACTTCAATTATCTAATTGAAAATTCAGCAATTCAGTGATTATATTATAACACATAGTTCAATGTCACATTACTAATATTAAGGTAGATTAGAAAACAATTTTGATACAAAACGACTTAAATATCGCCCGAGAGCACCATGGATTGTTTAATTTGTATAATATCCAAATAATATACAAATTCTGTCTTCCTGTAATTGTGTTTTTTGTTTGGATTGGATAAAAATGATTTCTATTTTTATTAAGCAAGTATAAATTAGAATGAACAAAAAACATTTAAAAAGAAATAGAAAAGATTCGACGCCCCGACAAGGAAAAGAAAATGCTTGGACTACGTAATTGAACGAATTAACATAAACATAACATACTTTCACGCTTGCGTTTCTCCGTAGTGGTAGGCAGAGGGGTGCAGTTCACCCACATTTCAGGACATACGTTATATGTCCTAAGGAACAAGGATTGAAATTATTAACACCACCAGACATAAATCCGGACTCTGAGCTTTTCCTCAAAAATGGACTTCATACAAAATTAATAGTAATAATATGTTGGGACATTGCATTCTTAATTAGTTATCTCATATAAAGTCTAAAGTCTCATATAAAGTTCTGTAAAACCACTCTGTTTTCGAAAGGGACAAAAGTATTGAGCATTCTGTACATTTACATCGTTTCAAGTTAAAATATCATTGACAAAACCCATTTAGGCCTTGGCTTATATTTTTTCTTAATCCAAGTCACGTTTAATTAATATACACAACGATTACGCACTGATGAATCCTACCAAAAATTTTACACTAAAATTAGATATTCTGTAAGATATTTTTACATATTTCTATAGTTAGCCGAACATCTTATTATAGTCGATCGGTCTATTTCTGGACCTAATAAAAAAGGTAGATGACGTCACACAATTAATTCTTTACTCTCTAATATAATTTAAGAAGCTTATGTCACACTTATCTTTGAAATCCAAGGGGAACGATGGCGGGATTTAATGGAACATAATTAAATTAATCATCCCCGTGTAATTTTGCCATTATAGAAATTGTTTCCTGTTTACTTTCTGGAATAATTTTCCATGTATTCCCGGTAATAACAGATCCAACATTCGTTTGAACAAACTCATTATTTCAAGGTCGTGAGATGATTTTGCTAAACTCTCGCAATACTAAGCTGAAGATATATTATTAATATGAGGGAAGATACTAAAAATAATAAGAAATTACATGAACAAGCTTATAAATATAAATTAATAATAATCGACCCATTTTTATCATTGTGGCGGACTATGGACTTAACCCTTCTCATTCTGAGAGGTCACCTGTGTCCAACATTTTAACGATAAAAGGTGATGATAATGATGATGATGCAGTTGCTATTGTATTCTGAATACCAACCGATGATATTCTATTCTCTACCCTTATATCCACCACTACACGTACGAGTATATACCTCCACATTTTCACTACTGGAACTAACCTTATAATAACAAACAAATACTAATAAAAATATGAATAAGATACGTTAATATTACGACAGTAACCCTGCCCTATTTCACTGGAAATCTTTTCATAAAATCTTGAAAATAATATCAGATATCTAAAAGCCTATTTACCGTGAGAGCTTTACATTATAGCGATCAGAAACAAGATCGGCGCGAATTCCATAGCGCTACAAAGCGCTATCATCGGTATTTCATTTATATTTATTTACATAGTTTGCGCTTGTAAACGTAACCTAGTTTTACAGGCACGGCATATGAGTAACCGCTTCGTCATTCATGTGTGTTATACATACGGTCGGAGAGAATTGTCAGCTTATAAAGCGTTACGAAATTTATTACACATTTTATTATTCTCTTCATCAATTAAGTCACATATTGGCAGATGGGAGAATCAAAGGTCTATATATCAAAGTGTTAATTTTAAAAGAAGTATATGAGGTCTTTAAGGCTAGATATATTTTGTACTCGGTGCTCTCTGCCTTCCTATTAGGGACTTGGCGTCACTAAGCAATAATTGATATGATTATGAAATAATTATGCATTATTGATGAGGCTCGATAAGAATATTACCGTTAATAATTATGGGATTTGTTATAAAATATATGTCTTCAGGTGGCCGTTGGAAATTAAAATCGGATCTATAAAATATTTTTTGTTTGCATTTAAAACAAAATAACAAAATCCATAAGTTGGCCATGTTACAGATTACCTATATCGCGAGAAGAGCGTTTATCCTTGAAAGTCTAATAGCAAAATCACTCTTTTCATCGGGATTTCGGTGGCGCTAGTTGTTTGTGAAGGACCAACTTTCACAAGTACCCTCGTTTATTTCTTCCTAGTATAGGCTTAGCAGAATATATTCCATTATTTTCGTTAATAAGAACCCAGAGATATTTAAACTATTACAGATGGGAAATCCTGTCTAATAAAAAACATACGAAGCGAATATAAACTATATATCACACTATCATATATTAGTGGAGAAATTTGCCAGGCAACTTATCAATGTCGACAAAGGCATCAGTGCTAGCCTACAAAACCTTAATCATCATGCTCGGGTAGCTTCTGCGGCTGTATTCAACTGGCTCCATTTTGGACATATTATTGGCCAAATATCTGGCGGATGCTTTTAAAGGGCTTACGGTCATCTCCGAAATTTAATGGCCATTATAAAACGAAGTCTCCCGGCGCGCCTTTGGTTGGAATAATAATCAATTACCTCAACCTTTCCCATCATTTCACATTTGATGATAATGACCTAATCATAATAAGCTTAAGTAACCTGATGTAACTTAAGTAACCTGACTGCCTTGTTGTTCCAAGGCTGGTATGCGCGACTACCCTTCGGGGGTCCTAGGTTCAAATCTCGAGGTACCTACTATTAGATTTTCTAATTTAGAATTTCTATTTCTTATTTCCATTAGACTCGGAGTGTGGATTTGTGTCCGGTGTATGGCAATAGGCTCACCTCCTATTCCATGAGACGTAAACGTAACTGGTTAAACATGGGAGTGTACTACACTCCTCTGCCTACCTCTTCAGGGATTACAGGTGTGATATTACGTTAACCTGATGTACTAACCAGAATTGATAAGCAACAATCGTGATATTCTGTGAATGTATTAATAACTGAAATAATGTCTTGTTTATTCGTTTCTTGATTTGGTTGTGCATTCGTTCCTTCATTCGTTGGTTACTCATTTCGTTCTTTTATGAATTTATTTATTTTGAAAATTCGTCCGTTGTAACACGCTGGCTACGGCTTAGGGTAGATATAGGTAGGGTAGATATAGGTTTACCCAGCAAGAACGCTTGTAATTTTATCAAAGTTTTTAGCCGTTGCCTTGAGAGTGTTTGTTAATTGTGAAGGCGCTAATGTTAAGCCTACTCGTACTGCCATGCAGTGCCGATTGAGTTTTAACTCTAGCTTAAATTTGGACTATGGTTTAAGATTCATGTCCCTAGTTTCTTTTGTGGCATTCAGTTTTAACTGTCCTAAATAACTATTTAGATTTGTACGCTGGGAATTGTATTACAGACCACTTGAAGGAAATAATGATAGATAAACCTATATAGGCTATCCGGTGTCTTATTTATGAGTTCGCTATTTGTATACTTTAAACAGAACATGGTTCTTACTAAATATTACGTCAATGCGGTTTTATCCGTATATTGGCTGAAAGTTCGCATGAGCACGTCTCATTAAGGGAAAGTACGGGAGTTAGAAGAAGTATCCATGTTTTCCCCCAAAATAAATGAGGGACAAGAGAAGTGTGTCCAGTCGAGGATGGTTTAGGGTTAAATCGGGGTATTGTCATGGGCGGACCTTTTGTTGCGGAAACATTGCCCTATAAAATTAACACGTTTTTCGGACTTTAGAAGTTTGAAAAATTTTCAAGCGGGTTGTTTTGTTTGATTTAAAATTTTTGCACAAACTCTGAGAGGAGTTAAAAATTTATTTTGTGTAAAGTAAATATAAATGTTGTGCTTTAATGTGATACATTGTAATTGATGTGTCCTATGTCAATGTATGTTCAGTTTAGTGATCACGCAAGGTAAAATATATGATTAAAAATTAAATGAAATTCTTGGGAAATACAAATATTTTTTTTTCATTTATAGTTTATTTAAAACTCAAGTAGAATACTAAAACAATATCCTGGTTTCCCTAGTTGAAAAAATACCCAGGCATCTAATAGACCATAAATTAGGTATACCACTAAAACTCGGTAACAAAGGCAATATAAAAGTTAGACTTTATTATTTTCTATTAAAACACATTTTTTCCCTAGTTTATAAATGGAACATATTTTTGGTTATTTTCTGAAGGCCCTCAAAATTCAGAAAATAATTTTGAATTGGCTAACACTTTCCTCTTTGCGGTATTTTAATGGTTAAACTTTTTCAATTTTCCTATTCTCCGACTGTGTTATACAATTCAACTGTTTCTACAAGACCTTATTTTAAGGGAAAACTGGCTTAGATACGTTTAGACCTATCAGCTAGCTAAGAATTAGTAATGACTTACAATTCAACTCCCTACTTCGCCAGTACAATTTTCAAATCCAAGGATGAACCTATATACAAAATTATATGTCGATACAAGATAAAATATCACTTACTGTAACTAGAAAGGAAACCATGGCGAGGAAGCGGTGGTACCCAAGAGTTCCTTATAAATGTTTTCTAAGGCGTGTAAAGTCAGCTAACCTACGCTTGGATGTCGTGGCAGACTATGGATTTAAGCCTGTTTCTTCGGAGAGGAGACCCGTGTCCAACAATGAATCATACAAGAGTCGATGATGGTCAATCACATCAGCTTTCAATCCGCGGTTCGACTCTTTAAAGTTGTACTTAGAACGTGAATATTTTTGCACACTTTAATATAAAAACTCGTTTTGATGTAAGTTTTACAAGTCGCTTTGCCAGACATAGATCTGTTCCTGACAATTCGTGAAGGCCCGAAGCTTACATTGATCCAGCGCGGATAGACGCAGATAAAGGTGAATCTAATCTAACTCGTATGTCGGAATGTGTTCAGATAGCAATGATATCTTCGATAAAGTTGAGGTAACATACACAACTTTCCGACAAATTATGGACTATGCCCTTAACCGTTCTCATCCTGAGGGAAGACTCGCCTCCCACATTGGAACAATAAATCTTGATGATGATAATAATGCTAATGATGATAACGGTAGACTGCCTCGTTGTACGAGCGCTTGCTTACTCAACTGCTGATAGAGATCCCCGGTATAAATCTAGATTCGGGTTCTATTGGATATTCCTAACTCAGGTTTCCACGAAGGAATTTTTCGTAGTAGCTCGGAGTCTGGATTTGTGCCCGATGTATGGCAATAGGCTCACCACTTTTTTCATAGTGGGAGATAATCGCAAATGACATGAGGGTCTACTACATTTGTCTACCTACCCCTTCGGGAAGTAAAGTTACGAGCACGTTACTTTTACGATATATAGGTACTCTATGAAGTTATACACTGTCATATATAATTAACCATCATCATCTACCTGTCTCGCTCCAATACTGGACATAGGTACTGAAAGGTACTAATATTATTATTAACACGGAATCCCCACGCTGGGCATGCGGGTTGGGATAGCAAAGAACAACTTCTCACTGCAATGAAAACAAAAATTTACTTCACTCTATTACATTCTTATCGTTTGTCTTCATATCGCAAGTTCTTACCAAACTTGAATATGTCATAGATGAAAAATGAGAGGGTTAAACTGTTTCATGCCCCGCGGTCGTTTTATCCCTTACTCCGCGAATAGAGGGTAAACGTATGGGATAATTATTTTCATATCTGACAACACAGCATTACTCCTTAGGGATCTGATGGTTTTAAACATGATTTTACTAAATCCTATTTTATCTTATAAATATGAAGGTTAAGTCTTAAGGGTTTACTTCAGTGTATATGATAAATTATGTAGTTAAATTTTACGCAAATTTCAAGTTCCAAAGTCAATTTATTTAAGTAGTACGTAACGAAGCCCGGCAGGTTTAATTTATTCAGTTTAAAGGCCGACCGATGTTAAATGTGACTTGAACCTGAGGCTCACGGTTAAACGTTTCAGATTTTGTGGTACACGGCTCCAGCGGGTAAATTTAGAACGGCTTAAGACTAAGCCTGTTAGCTATGGAAACGAAACGATAGAACATTTCGAATCGCAGTCTTTGTATAACACCTTAATGTATAAATGAATGATTTATTGAAAAGCATCAAACAATTATTTATTTCGCGTCCACTATTCCAGGTATTTGATTACAAAATGAACGAATGAATGTATTAAAATTAATTTTGATATACTGCCACGAATCTATCCTGTAATAGCTAAATCTTATTCGTTAAGCTTATTTTGATTTTATGCTATATTAATGTCCGTAAAATTGAATGATATAGTAGACGTAAATCTGCGAATAATATAATCGCTATGAAAAAGCCTTGTGCTTGTCTGCTATAAATTTTACTGCAGTGCTGATACAGGCTTTGCTGTTACTGCACTGAATACTGGAAAAGCGTTTGGGAGATCACTGAAAATCTCGTTTGTAATCAGTCCTGTCCCAAGCGGAAGTAAATAAAATTGGATGTGTCTATATAGTTTTGTGGCCAACATTTGGTGAGAACTACTTTCTCGCTTCAATAAAATTGACCTAGAATTACAAAAAAGACTGAAATTTTCTTGCTAAAGTGCAAATGGTGACTTAGATTTTATTATTTAGATTCTTCAATAGGTGAGACTTCACTAAATGTAGAAGAGGCGTCAGAAGTTTGCTAGGACAACTTCTCACCCGTGAAAATGTCAGTTCTCTGCCTATTCCCATAAGAAATATGCGTGATAATATATGCGTATGCAATAGTTTTCAATATACTGTCTTATCATTTAGGATTCTTGACCTCCATTACAATATCCATCATATGATATTATGTTAAGTCACAATCCCCTTTTAAACTTTCTCATATATATATATATATATATATTCATCT
>DWMG01003281.1:0-12108 GCA_018244855.1 Elbella merops
CTCAATATGAGAGGAGACCCGTATTCTAACAGTGGAATTGTAATGGGTTGAAAAAGAAAAAAGAAAGAGAATTTTCTTATTTAGGTATTATTAACATTTCTGAAATTGTAAGGTATCATTGTTAGAAGACTACTAATGCTATGGGTGTGAGGGGTTCCAACCACCATCTCTGAAGCCCAAACCAACCTCACCTGCACGTGGTGCACTCTGCTATAACAAACGAGACTCTGGCGACCGGCTGATTGCGGTATAGTGCAGCCTAAATAGGCACGGCTAAATGCCCTGGTCGCCGACGGGCAGTAGCGTCGGCGATGCGAAAGGCTGTGCCCTGCGATCTCCAACCCGCATGCCCACGTGGAGATTACAGGCATAAACCCCCTTTCGGGGAGGCCTATGTCCAGCAGTGGACCGAAATACATAGGCTGATGATGATAATGCTGATGATGAATGCAATGAGTACAAACATACATACATTTGTACGTCGTCTAAAGTCGACTCTCAATTCATAGACGTATACAGAAGTAGTTGAAGGAAAGTTACTTTCGCTGCGACACAACCAACATGAAACTTAGACAATCCATAGATATATTACATTTTGAATCCGCTGCGCTTTTTCTTAAGTTATATTAAACATGGTCAGGTGACTCTGTGTGAGCCGTGAGCTCGGAGTGGTTTGTCGCAAACAGCGTCAGATGACTAGCAATCTATGTACATTCGGCCCACTAGGGGCGATAAAGTTCGACTGCCATACACAGCAACAATGGTAGCAACTACATATAGCGAGATATACTGACTGCCTCGCTCCTTTCTTGTTGTCAGTTGTTTACTTCCATTTCACAAAATACGGGGCAGCGTGATTAATTTGTCGTGTCTCCAACCGTCAACGGGAGCAACGTCGGTATTGTGATAGTGATTCGCGCTGGCTGTTATTATTTGCGTCGGTAAGCACGTTTTCCATTTTCTTTGAGAAATTTTCCGTTCCACTGACGTGGAGCTTATGGACGTTATTCCATGTTACTGAACGTCTAGCGCGATGGATTCTTTAATAACTTTTCATTCTTCAGTCCGGGTCAAGTTATCTCATCGGCAAGTGTTAAAACCACGGTATTCTATATGTAAAAGACGCTTGACTGTCTCGTTCGTCAAGTGGTTCTGGAGTGGAGTGGAGAGGTCCTGGGTTCGAATCCAGGTGGGTTAATATTGGATTTTCTAACTTAGCTTTTCTAGTAATGGCTCGGTGTATGGATCTGTGCACTGAGTATAGTAATCGGCTCACCACCTATTCCATGGGACGTGGAACGTAACTGGAGAAACGTGGGAGTGTACTGAGTGCAGCACTGCTCTGCCTACCCCTTAGGGTGTTACAGGCATGAAATAATGTTTTTTACATATATATGTGAATATGTAAAAGATTGAATTAACGGTTTCCTATAACAAGGAATAAGTTATAAAATCCTCGTTGGGCCTTATATGTGAATTGTATACTTCTTTATTGTAAGCAGCGCATTACACAGGCGGTTTCACAAAATTATGTTAAGTAGGAGAAATGTATCTCCGAAAATCCGCTGCTATGTGAAAGCGCTGCGTTCGTGCCTCGCGCGACCCGACTGCGGACGACGCAAGGGATAGGTCGCTGCGGGCACTCCGTTACACCGGAATCAACCTTATCACAAATAATGCAACGCTTCTCCCGCTCAACAGCAGCCGTTTAACTTATTGGTAGATACGTAATGTAGAGAAAATTAAGGGAGTTCTGCATCACAATATCATATTGTCAAAAGCAATTTGAAACAAGACTGCCCTGAGACAGTTTCGACGAGAGATGATGATTGTATTCTGAAGAAACATTTTTTAGTTTTATTTGAAGAGCTTCGTGTGATATTATGCTTGGAATATTTTAGTATACGTATATTCATTCATATGAAAAGTGATGATACGAAGTTTTAATTCCTCAAGAACACAAACGACTGAATGTAACATTTCGATGACAGATTACTGCGTAAAGGGTGGCCAGGGAGAACGTAGTAGGGGGGCACGGAGGAAACACCTGCCGAGAGCGCTCGTGCTAGCAAAACAGTTTTTCTTATATCTCAGTATATAAATTGGTAACAAAGCATAATAATACGTTAAAATGGTAGAGTAATGATCCCTCTACAATGAAGACAAATGTTTTCAGAACGTCTCGCCAGCAGTAGTACAGTGGCCACCCACAGCTCCCACAGTCAAACGCACGATCAGGGCAGGTGAACTATGGACCTACTCCTAATTTAACGACTGCAGAAGCGAGTTGCCGGCTTTGCGACAGTAACACATCCTTCGGAGTATCGACATGCTCATACGAATGTATCAGTCGACACGGTACGGCACGGCGGTAGCAGTAGCCGAAGCGCTCGACCCTCTGAGGGGAATATTTATTGGCACGAGACCGCTTCAATTAATATTGGTGATAAATAATTAAGTATTCGGCAGAAGCGCCATCTCCGCAAGTTTCTAGGAACTTTAAAGCTACTTTGAATAATAAGTTTGACGCGTCGCGCGCTCCTAAGGGGCGTAATACTTAATGGGAATAATTCTGATGGCTCGTGGCAATAAATATGACAGCGGCAAACATGTACTCAATTACAAATTTGATTCGTAATAATATTTATTATTTCCTCTTTTTCAACTTTGCTTCAGTATTTGTGTCTCATCACGGTTGTTTGTTAGTGCTGTCCTAGAAATTAGATAATATCGGAGGTACGCAAGTATTACCTACAAATGAACTCAATATTTAATCCTTGCATATAGCATTCAACGCACGTACACCCACTACAATAGACTAATGTTAGTGTAAAGATGCGGGGCAGCCTGGTGGAAGTTAACCGCACTGCCTGCCCTGAGCCTGCCCTAGGTAGCGGCTGCGCCGCCAGTGTAGAGACGCTTCTGACATTATACATGATGCCGGTATGTACGTAGGTGTACCTCTAGGTCTGCGTCTCCGTGCTGCCCCAGCCTCGAAAAAGTGATCTGGTTATTTTATATCGTTGTTTGCGACTGTAAATTAGTTTGATTTTCATTAACGAAGTTAAGACTCGAACAAACAGAGCTCGCGAAGACGCTCGGATCCAAACACAAACATTTGTCAAAGAAATGCCGATTGCCCGGCCATGCCACTTGCAGCTTTATTTCCATGGCGTAAACGTGAAAATACCCTCTGAGGGAGGCAAACTTCTACAAAAATAAGAAATTGTAAAATGAATTGTCTTACTTAAGTCCTATTAATGGTATAATTTTAAAATAAAGTTTGTTAGAATTAGTTAAGGTTTATTATAAAACCTTAGTTTTAAGAAAAATGAACGAGAAGACCCGGAGCAAACCATATTCTGTTCTGTAATAAAACAGAATGGGTACTGTTTTTGACTATAACACGACGTTACGTTCGAATGCGACAATGTTTCTAATATTTAGCATATGTAATATCATCACATGTAGGTGATGTATGTTTCTACTCGTTTCAGTTATAAGCAGAAGCGATTGAGACAGGAGAACTCCGAGTGTGCCACTCGCCCGCGCTCATCTGAACAGCAATGGGTAATGTGTACCTTTGCGCGAAAATGGCTCTAAGAACTTTCCACCGTATTTGCGATTTATGCACGTAAACAGGCAACGACAGAGCATTCTATGGACTAGACTCCAGACGCACCTCCGATGTGCTTATAACTATAACACCTCTTTCATATGAAAGGTTTTATGTGATAAGGTCCAACACGACCCAGACTTGGTCTCCGGCCAACCATCCCTACGCTGTCCCTCTGCGCGTGTCGATGGTGGAGGCCGTCAGTGACCGCTAATAACAAAATGTTGTCCTTCTCGCTATTTAGACATTCGTACCTGGCCGTTACTGAGCAGCACTAACTACAAAGCTGTTCTAGAGTTTTATCACCTATGGCAGATATAATAATAACACGTACATAATAACATACGAGGCATGTCACCCTATGTGTCTGTGACTGTTCTAGAAATAAAATGTCAATCTTCTTTCACAGTTAGCCACATTGGCGCGCACGACACTCGCGGAGCGAGCGCCCGCTGCCCGCGCCGGCCCGCGACGAGTCGCCGTGCAGCTACGCGTCCGAACCGCGACTAATTTCCCCAAACTCGACAACGGAAAACCATTAGCGGCGAATTCTGAATTAAATACTTGTGTAATGAGTTGCCGGCTTCGTGGCTGCGGACGTGGTTATTATCTGGATTGCTTTACAAATACCTTTAGCGGAAGCGAACGACTGGCTCGTTTGGATAAAAACATTACTACTGGGGAGCGAACGAACACATGTTAGTCACGTTAACCATGTTGTAAGTGTAAAGCGCACATAGTTACGGATTTAATTCCTGGTGAGACAAATGGCTGAGTGATAATATATATATATTGAAAAATTCCGACCAAACAAATCGTAATTTTAATTTTTTTAAAGAATTTTTGTACAAAAATGTATTTGTCTTACACAAACAAAGAATATCGTAATAATATTTATTGACGCCGTGGGGTTTTTCACCGAAAGGGAAATCCCACGGAAACTTTCAGAAAGATCTTTGGCAAGTTTTTAAAAGACAACTTTACTATTTGAGGGTTCATTTCAGCCTTCTTTATGTCATACGCATTACCACGTGGCAACTGAGGTCGAACTTCTCGCATGCCGGGAAGCTCTTTCTTCCTCTGAAATACTCCTCGAATAGCGTAATGTCAAAATGTAAAAAACTCCATAGGGACCTCAACCCGTGACGTCACCATAGGCACAGTTTATCTCGTACGATACCGTTATCACCGTGATATTGACTTTCGCGGAAGCCAGAATTCAGTCTATTCATGGAGAAGTTCTTCATGCTTTGTGTTGTCACTTATATTTCTTTCTCGTTTTGCGGCTCCAATATTTCGAACAAATAAATTGAAATATGTTACTGCTCCAAAAACTACTATAATGATTCGTTAAATGTAACAAATAAGCAGAACACACAATTTCTTTATTTTATTTATGTTATGTTAAGACTTTATAATATATTTTGTATTTTAACATATATTCCGCAACTTAAAAAAAAATGTTTTGAGGTTTTAATATTAATGACACGAATGAACCCCAATGAATAATGACAGAAATACCGTCAGACATAGAAGGCGCAACGCTGTTCGCACTTGCCGTACGCAGTATAACGTGTGACGGCGACAGCGCGGCTGGGATTTGTGAGTTGAGCGCTTACCTGGGCAGCTAGCCAGCTATCGGTTCCTTCTAAAGTCCTAGCGTACTTTGACAATGATATTTTATATGAAAACTCCTAATATTATATCTAGGAGTTCAGTAGCATTATTGAACCATTAAGATTTTGTAAAGAACTCCGCCAAACGAATTTCCGCATATTATCAGTATGTAACACCGACTATCAAAATATCTATTGACACATGAGCGAATGGAGGATAATGGATAAAAGTAATGTTGAGAAGTATTGTCTAAAAAAACCTGAAAAACGAGAGGATGCACAAATTTAAAAAACTGAACCTCTTTACTGCATGGATTACGTACAAGTCTTCAGAAAACGATTGTATTATGATTACACGTGGACCAGGTCGCAAATTATTCCATGAATTATGCAGCTGGCCGATGTTGTTACTATAAACGTCCTTAATGCAGTTTAACCAATTCAGGTGTTCAATAGCGGAATCTAAATTATTAAAATCTTTGTGTACCTACTACATCGCTTCGTCGATCAGTTAGCGACATTGCAGAATATTTTACTATCATCTAGAATACTTACCGAAGAGAAACGTGAAGTAGAAGAGGAGCGCGCGCATGGTGCGGGCGGGGGGGGGACTCGTGCGGGGGGCGCGCGCGCGCTGCTCATCTCGAGGGAGGATGCATCTGAAACAAACGGAACGAATCGATATTGAATACTTTGGAGTTCACACCGATGTGTGGAACCTGTTCATTGTTTTAGGGCTAACGAAGCGACGATCTATCGATTTGTGAGACAGGTTACAGCCTTATAAGATCGTCAGGAAGGTAGTACAGAAACGCACTCGTTAATTTTAAAAATGTACTTTAAAATAATGTTGACAATACGTAATAACTAACGAACCGTATTATATATACCGTATATTGAAGTATACTGTATATACTTCAATAGCAAATAAAGACTCCGACTTGAAAACAAGCAAGAATATAAATAAACATAGCTATATAGAAACGTAAGCGATCTTGACCCATTGTCAGTTAAATTATTCTTAACAATCCCTTAGGACACGATGAAATATCTCCCTTTATCAAAACAAAAAATTAAAATAGATGGCAAGTTTACGAGACCATCTACTGCTAGTGGATCTCGAATACTCGAATATATATCTACTATATACTCGAATATATATCTACAGGAATACCTAGGAAAATTAATATCATTTAAAAGAACAAGAAACGATGAAGAACTAAACAGAAGGGTAACAATAAACTAGAAAGTATTGGGTCCACGAGGAAATTTTAAAAATCACAGCTCTCTAATTAACCAACATAATAGTTATTAACCTAGCATTAAAAGATTTAAAACAATAATACTATCTCTAAGACAGCAATAGAGTGAAGTCGTCGAACTAAGTAAAAGATAAGCTAAAAGTTGTAATGACTAACTAGAACTAGAGCAATATAAGCTTTGCCTATCACACAAGGTTTGCAGCGAAATGGTGTGTTGGCTACGTTGCACGATACACAGAGGAGCAGCAAACGGAACAACCTCGAAGGGTCTAAAAGGGTCTGCTGAGGGCAGTCGCGCACTACAGAGCAAGAGGAATAATCGCAATCGCACGCAGTATTTGGGTTGAAACGGCAAAAACAAGAAGTAGGAAATCTTTGGAGAAGGCTTCTATACAAAAAATGTTTCTAATTACTAATGTGACTAATTTATTATTATTGGAATCGGTCTATTTGCATTTTGTTTTTAGGAATCAAGTTCAAAACGCACTCTTGTGATATATTACGAAATTTATACACGACATAAGTAAAGAACCTGTGAAAAATTTTTCGTACAGTCGTAAAGTCAATCTGGCATAAGCCTATAAATTCCAGAAACATCGGAAATGCAAACTTAGACTCACTTACCCACTCGTACTTCCTAGAATCCTCTACCAGGGGCAACAATGCAACTTCCAGGCGTTATCTCACACGTTCTCGTAAAATATTGTTTCGATTCCCGTCAATATCACTATATATAGGTACCATTAAATATATTCCCTAAGACGACAGTTAAATTTAAATCCTATTCCAGTCACATCAAGTCGAATTTCGGTTACTGTTGATAACGTGTTTCGATACTACGTACTCGCTCTGGAGTGCACAGTCAATATTATAGAAGCGAACAGGTTTCAGTTATTGGCGAAGTAAATTGCACCTTATTACAACGCAATAGACAAGATTTTTATTACATATTAGATGGTGTTAAGGCTTTTTACTTCTAAGATATACAACTTCCATATATCGCAGCGATAGAATCGATCTGATGCGCTCAGTGAAATTGAAGCGTACTGCAGGAGGACAAGGTTGAATTTCACTTGACACATGATGGCAATTTGACTTTTCGTAATTAAGCAATTCCAGAAGAATACAATGTCACAGAAATAAAATAGGTTGGGAACATAGTCTTTAACAAATTTTATTTCACAATCCATAGTGGTATATCTATTTTCGTATGTAGATAGTTGCGAGTTAGGGCGTTTTTCTACTTCGTACTTTCGTTCTCATGTACCTACACGTCGGCAGGAAGGAAGTGTTTTCCGAACTTCCCGACCCGGGCCTATCGAGGCATTCACTACTGTAAGTTGGAGCAGAATAGAGGCGCTGTAAAAATGTATTTGAAAAGATTCTTATTAAAATTAGTGTACATTTGAATAATATTATTGAAATGTTAATATTATTGCTATACTATCACGCCGGGTCCTTAAGGTACATAAAATAGTAAGAACGGTACAGTGAGCAAACGTCTCACGGTACGACCTTTAGGACAATACGGGCGAGAGGTCCTGATCCATTTTGGGCAGCACACCGAGTATAAAGAACTAGGTTTGGCCCGCGGTTTCGCTCGCGCACACGTTTATATGGTCAATTTTCACTTCTACTAATTGGGTAGAAGTGAAGATTTGCTTTTTAAAAAACAGAGTAGCTCATGTTTTTCTGCAGGATTCCAATTATCTTTATATAAAACTTCATCCCAATCGTCCCAATAGTTCGTTTGTGAAAGCTTAACAGACAAACAGTTATTTTCACATTTATAATACCGCTATAGACAGAAAAAAATAATGTTCATAAACGCTTTTCTGTCACGCGTCCGCGCACAAGCTACGGCACAAGCTACAGTAGGTACAACGGCAGCGCGCGACGCCGTGCCCACTGTACCGGAGCCTCTGCTGCTCATTGATCATGTGCCAGGGTAAATCTCTGCACTTGACTGAGGCTCTGAGAGAATATACGGGGCTAGCAAAGGGCTACATCACAACCTCATATCCGCCATCCTCGGCTAATCGCGTTGTTCGATTGTCCCGTGTTCAAAGAGCGAGATAAACACACTGTGCATGGAATATTATTAAACCATTTCATCGTGAACCAAGAATGACTTCATTATCCAAGAATAAGTTCATTATCTGCGAAGTGACTTTGGGGATTACAGGATTGATGATAGATTTTTGCAAACCACCGAGGAACGTACTCGTATATGAACAATGACGCGAAGAGATGCGTGCTACTTCAGCATTATGACCGAGCCAGCGCCGTCCGCTGCCGAACGCAGGCCTCTCACAAGCAGTGCAGTTGCACTTGATTAAGTGTAACAATCTCATGTTATCGCTAACATCGGGTACTATCGTTAGTAGGTATCCGTTCGAAACTCGATTTTCAGCCGAATCCGAAACATTAACCCGATATTCGGATATCTCCTAGTTTTAGTCGAAAATTGTGTACCTACCCACTTCGGTTACAATTTACTAAAATGTTTATACGGCCCTGAAACCTGGTCTATTTCGTAGTTCGATGGGGAAGTAATAACTGAGATAAAATTGGCCGGAACAGTTTATACTCTTGAGCGCACTTTAACTTTGGAATAACTTTTCTAATTGATATTGATTGTCTCCAATGAACAAATGTTACCTAACCAATATATTAACTAGTAATGAATGTGTGAATTAAAGAAATAGAACAACTAGATAGGTACCAGGTATATACATCTCAGCGAGACCTCAGAAGAATGCGAGTATTAGATATGTTTTAAGGTCTTCTGTAACTGTAAAAAAATTATCAGTCGATAAGTATTGACTAAATATAACCTTCTCAAATCGAACGTACTGCTGTATTTTACTTGGTTGTGAGCGGTTGTTATTAGTAAATGTAAATAATATTATAAAATAACATGGTAATTAACCGCAAGTACAAGCGGAATTCTTAAACCGCCTCGGTAACACCTAATGTCGGACCAGCCGGCCCGCCGCGCTCCGTGGGGCCAACGTCGCCAGCCGCCCACCGGCGCTGGCCACGTCTATTCGCTTATTTGAGAATTTTGCAACAACGGCCTGCAACTGCAGGCTTCACTACTGACCTCCCCATAGTACAGTCTATTCTTTTATTATTAGCAGGAATGCTAACAGTGGACAAGAGCAATGTGAAATTACAACCACTTTGACAAGCCGCGTTGACGCTGTTGAGATAGTCAACGACTCGTACAAAGTAAATTAGATGGTACAAATAGAACTGAACCCTTCGTGTAATCATATGTAGGATGGGGAATGCAATAGATCGGGAGGGGATAGTGTGGCGCGCTGTGTGCGGCTGTTGTTGGATCCTTGGAGTGTAGTGATGACTTGCCTTTGAATGTGACTATAATACGGGTATGATACCTGCTTCCAACGGACGTTTCCATTCACCGAGAGCTATATCCAACTCTTTTCGGGATGTTATACAGATAGCTACATCGTCTGCGTAAATAAATTCCCATGGTGCTTTCGCTTGTGCATGTTCAGTGAGGGCGCCCATCACCAAGCAGAAGAGTTACGAACTTGGTACAGAACCTGGATGTACCCCTTCCGTAACTGATACTGGTTCCGTTTACCTTACTGTAGTTCGAATTACCGATTTTACATTTCTCATGGACTATCAAATGCAAACTACATTAATTGCTGGGTGATTTGTAATAGTTCAATCGCAAATAGAAAACCTCAAATAGTTTCGACGAATTGAGACTATTTAAACAACTTGAGACTGATAAAAAAAAATTACATATGTCACATACACAATGTATCCTTGTACCTAACTCTCAGGAGGACGGTGATTTCTGTGCAACAAATAAGGGCCGGAAGACAAAGGCCAGTTGCAATAAGTGCTAATACGCTATTTGCTTTGGACACCAAGTGAAAGGATGTCAAGATGACTCACAGTAAAATAACTTTCTGATTTTAAAAGGTGATTAGGAATTTTAGTTAATTAATTAATTCTATTGATAATTATGTTTGTTAAACTTCTTTTTATTTGTACAGTTCGCGGCAATACTAATTTTGGGGTGCCTCAGTAGCCTCGCACAGAACAAGAAAAAAGCTTTAAGCACACAGCTAACAATAAAATTACAATCATTTTTTTATTTAGTGAAATTATATTAATATATTCTTTGTGCTGAATAAAGCCTTTGTATAGATTATTTACTGTGACTAAGTTCACATTAAAAAACAAGTCAATAATACTTGTATACTGTCTTATAGAGTGATAAGTCATAAATTATTAGAATAAAAGAATGGGATTAACGTCCTAGGGGATAGTCAATCGATCCGCCAATCTCATTGTGCATGTCTGTGAGCCACGCAAAGGGTGCAGCGGCATGCTGCGGAAGATACCTACCGCGAGGAGTCCGCTTCGTAACCGCTTACAACAAAAGAGCCAAACTGCCTTTGGCAACAAGGGATCAAACCATGCAATGGAAAAGTGTCATGCAAATAATTAAAAAATATATTACAAAAGAAGCTTAAGATGCCGTAGGTGGGTTGGAAGAACAGAGAGAAAGGTACCGCGCTAGCCTTCTTTCACAAATTGTTGTTTGTTGGAAGCCGCCGACAAATATAACACAGTAACTCTAACACAGTCTGCTCTTGAGTGTACGTGATGTAACACACTACAATATAAATGATGCTGTGATGACGCATACGCTTATTGTTCGGTACACACGCGTTCGGGACGACCGGGATGCGCCCAATAAAGGAGTGTCTGCTTGTGGACATATCACAATATTTACTAAATTGCAGTTAGTTTACAATTTTTGAATGTGACATGCAGCAGTAAGTACTAACAATTCTTTGGAATTGATTTTCTTGTCTCATTGCCTGCCCTGCCCATGCATAGTTTGCTAACGCAACAGCTGACAACAGGTTCTACGATCAATCCCGGTTCGGAAAAAGTATTATTGTATGTTTGTAACTGTAAACTTCCTATAATAGCTCGGAGTGTCGATTTGTGCCCAATAGGGTCACCCCCTACTGCCATAATGGGACGTCGGTATACCATAAGTGGTGAATCTTGGGAGTGTGCTACATTCCTCTGCCTACCCCTTCGAGGAAATATAGCTACTCTCGCTCAATAGTTGCTCTTGCAGCCACTAGACGATTAGGACAAGCCAGGGTCACTGCTAGTCAGCTAGCTGCGCCGCGCCGCAGCACGCCGCCGGGGGGCTGGCTGCTAACACCCAGAAATTAAACGGAAGACCTTGTTACTTATTTTTACCTTTTACTGTACGAATTATATTTACTTCCTGAAAAATATTATTATCTACGCGAAATTTACTCGGAATTCATATAATAAAATTCAATCTTAAGTTAGTTCGAGCACTAGGGCAGAATATAAATTCCATTTTATTTAAAAAATGTTTCCAAACAAAATACTGTTCCGGACTGTTATACTTATCATTAAATAAATTCAATTTTCTGTAAAACGAATGCATCATTTTTTTACAGCGCTTAATTTATTTAGTAGCATTTTTTTTGTTATTTATTTAATTAATTAATTAATTAATAACTGGTGAAACGTGAGAGTGTACTACACTCCTCTGCCTACCCCTTCGGGGATT
>DWMG01003282.1:0-12107 GCA_018244855.1 Elbella merops
CGATTGCAGAATGCGTAATGATAACAAACATTAGATTGGAATTTATAAGAGCTGTTATTTTAAACGTTGCCACTGATAGTACCTCGGTAATGGTAATGGTAGGGTGACCTATCTATATGGATGATTAAGGACGTGATGCTGTTTAATATATCCGAAATTAAGAATATATTGACAATACGGGTTCAAATCCTGGGTCGGGTACCTACTATCAGATTTTTCTAATTTACATAGAATTTCTAGTGGTGACGTAGCTTGGATATTTGCCCAGTGTATGGCAACAGACTCACCACCTATTCCATGGACCTTAAACTTAACTGGTGAAACGTGGAAGTGTCCCACACTCTTCTGCCTACCTCTTCGGTGATTGCAGGCGTGATGTTTCGTTTTTATTTTCACAATTTGGAATTCTGTTATGGAAGAGCTACTGTTTGGTTCAAATCGAGTTGGTTATCTTTTCATTATTTATAACGGACTCAATGACCTAAAAACAAACTTTATTAATATATGTCGATAAGAAATAGTCGTGATGTTAAGAGACATTGATTTAAAAACTCAAATGAGATTAAAGTTCCAGCTGCGGCTTGGATTTTAACGTGGTAGAATCTATCTACCATCGCCTACAAAGTGTGCCTCTTGCGAACGATGTAACACGGTATCCATTGGCGTTCATTGCACTTTGCTGTTCTGCCCTTAATCTGTTAGTAGAAAGGTAAATAAATAAGTTTGTGCTGATTATTTCTTCTTTTTGTTTATTGGTTAACTTTATAAATAACGCTCTGGATGCACTTAAATACAAAACAAACCCAACATTTCATTAATATTATCATGGTCACCGTACTCGCCACTATCTACAAAAACATTATCCCAAAGCACTGATGTCAAGTTACTTATCGATTTAAACAGGCGATCGTATTTTTACATTTTACTTACATTCATTAGAAATTTAACTAACAAGCAGTGATAATGCAGTAGTTTTTAATTCGATTACCAACTTTGGGGGTGCTGGGTTCGAAAAATGGCGAAGACCTCTTTACAAAATTATAATTAGTGAGCCATGTATCATATTCAAACCCTAAATTAAAATGATATAACGACAATAGAAGAAGCATCGCCCCTATAACATTTTAAGCGTTATAAATTACTTTGTTAATAAAAAAATAAATTGTATTATATAAAAATATACTTATACCGACAAAAAGGGAATGTACGCGTAATATACACAGACAGATGATATTATCGTGTTGTTTAATACAGTTCAGAAATAATTTTCTGAACAAAGCGCGGAGCTCTTTTGTGATTTAGTTATTTATAAAGAATATTTGTATATCTACTGAAATTAAATTAGTAAAATCCTGTAACTAGATGTGATATTTGGCCACTTTTTATTTTGTAAGTTACACTGTAAAAAAATGATTGTTTTTAAGTTATGTTACAATGTGTATGGCATCAAAGGCTCTTCGAATATTTGACAGTTGCCCGCTTCCAGCGGATCTGTTGCCTTGAACTTTCATAGAGTACCAAGAATTGCGAATATCACCCTCACTAAATAATATAATTATTTAAACTAACAACTTATTAATAGAGAAAAATAAATTACAATAAAAGAACCTTTTTAAATTAAGATCTATCATTCCTTATTGAGACTAGCTGTAACATGTTTTGTACAATGTAAGCTGATGTGACATACGCATTCAGCCAACGTACACTAAAATAGATATCTAGCTGACCTGAATTCTGAAGGACATGACTAGACCAAAGCAATGCAAATGTCTCAGTATTTTAAAATGTTAACCCAAAAACATTTCTCATTACACTGCAACTTTTGCAGTCGATACCTTTAAGTTCTTGGAAGTTCGCTGCAATTGTGTAGAGACAGCCAACTTGCAAATATTTTAAAGTACATGTCACATCACGCACGAGCAACAAAGAGCGAGATGAGGGATATGAACATCTTATCAAGAAAACATGTATGAAAATGAAGTCAATTACATAAAATAAATTACACTGATAATGAACATAATTTATTTTATTTTATTTATTTACTATGGTATACAAAACAGAATATAATCAATTACTTATTATTATTACAATTAATTATCAAAACTACAAGCTTTTAATAGCCACTTCTCATTCTATGTCTAATATGGTTTCTGCTACAAAGGTTTATACGAAGAAAAATGCAACTTCTACATCGATTTCATTTCTCTCAATCGTTAATTTCTACTCGTCTCTCTTAACCAATAAAGCAAATGGTTCACGCTCTCTCGAAATGTTTCGAAGACAATGTAACAAATATTCGAGAGTTGATTTACTGCCACGGAATTTCATAAGGACGAGTTTACCACGCTCCTGTAACGAAACTCGTGTCCTGAGAATTTAGTGATGCTGTATAATAACTAAGTAGTAATGGACAGAAACCTGTATAAAGTTTGTGCGCTGTGAAATTTCAAAATGGATTCACTTTTAACTAAGTTAAAAAATTTGTATATATACTGTGTTTAGTTTGGACATCGTGCTTGGACATCGTGCGTGTAAAACATTTAATAGATTGTTTGTCGTGCGCTTTCGTGTGACCGTTGTTATATGTGGATTCATTATTCTTGTTATACTATATATGTATGTTAGTATTAATTTTATGTGCTTTGTAAATGTTCCAACCAGAACATAAATTATTACGCCTACATAACACTACCTGTTTCATGGGTCACCACCTATTTCATAGTGCTGGCCCTATGGAGTTGGTGATCCTTATGGCTCTACACCGGGCACTGATCCATACTCCAAGTCACTACTAGAAGTTTCTACTAGAATACCTTAGTTAGAAAATCCAATAGTACCCGACCTGGTTCGAACCCAGGACGTCTCGATCAGTAGTCGCCCTTTGCAACATATCATTCAACGAGACAGTCATGTCTTTTAAGTTTATTAGTATACTAAGACTATTCAGCAGCAGCAGTAATAATAATTATGTTACATCTTATCGCTTATCACTCTCGGTCTAGCAAAATAAACAATTTTATACAAGATCAAACATTGTAATATAGAAATGACTTCTCTCGGTGACTATTAACGCAGTTGCTACGTTTCGCAAGTTGCATACAACCTTTTATACCACGAATTATATACAAATTTGCGAATGTTGTAAAACATTTTAAATGTAGTTTAATTACTCCAGTTTTCCTACGAGATTGGCTTACATTGTAAAGTTTCATTTGCAACACACGCGTATTCCATGAATAAAAATATCCATATATGTTTTGATATATTTTTTGTTTGTATGTAGATGATTAGTGATTTAATTCAATAGAAGTAAATTATTTTATGGGGATAATATTACTCATTAAAATAACTTCAACCATTGATAAAGGACCATGAATAAATTATAAAATATTAAAATACAAGTAGCAATAATTTTCGACCTTTTATGTTCTAGAATGTTCTCGTACGTCTTAAATGTATGAATAACATTTAACAAGCCGTCATAAAAATGTTAAAATACTCGCTGTTTACAAAGTTTGCTGTAAATTTGTATAATTCAATTTCTAACATTTAAAATTGATTAGCTTAAACTTATATTCAATTATTTTATTAATTAATTAATATTGTAACTGCTTAATATTGGTTATTATTCATGTTTATGACCTGTGTTCTTTTGTAAAAAACAATGTTTACTTAACTGATTTTTTGCTGTAAACTAAATATCTGTTTTGAATATAAAAAGCATTAAATATTGGAGGGAGGATCTTGGCCTACGACATCAAAGTACGCCATTCTTCGCAATTCTTTGCCATATCTGACCAGTCGGGCACCCCCAGCTCTTTAAGGTCTTAGGCGACTAAAACCATTAAATGCAGGAATGTAACACTAACAAAGCATTTAAAATGTATGACTATTTATTTAGATACGTTACTTTTATCACACAATATCAATTTGGACACAAGAATCTGAGATAACATTTTACTTTACATTTGATTTATACACTGTCGGAATTTAATTAACGGTTCATACGAATTTCGAAATTTAAAATGTGTGAGATTCGTAGCTACATGCATTTAAATTATTGTAGTTCCATATTATACGTGACGTACAAGCAACATAGCAAAAACTCATGGTCTACTACCATCCAAAAAAACATTTAATATTTAAGGTATCAATTTCAGTGATCATGTGAATGTACCTACTATCACAAAAAGATAATAATAGTAATGATTTATCGATCAAAACATGTTACATTTCAACCAGAGAGCCCTGGCACCTAGAAAAGCGTGAGCTGTGGCCTGGGAGTCAATACCTTCACTATGAGAGTGTTACAGTTTTTAAATTACAGCCCGTGACATTTGAATGATGAACAAATTTATACTCACCTAAATAATTAAAAACCAACAACAACAGAGTCAACCATTTATTTTTAACCAATGTAATCTTTGAGGTCATTTGTTAAAAAAATGACATACATTTTTTTAAACAACCTAGATAATATGTAAAAAATCTAGGTTATAGAAAGAAATAATTATTAATATTTTAATAGCGTAGTTAAGTCTTTATTTGTTTTCAGCTGACACTTTAAAAATAATAAACAAAAAATATTGCGAAATATCCCACAATCCCCCAACAATAATGGCCATGTGATTAAAAAACATTTCATTCTTATCATACCAATATATTTGCTCGGCAGATTAAAAATTTTAACCTTTTGTTTTTTTTAATTCGCGCGTAATATAACGCCACAACGAGCCGTCTACAATGTGCTGAGGTGACAAATGTATATTTTTTTCCTGTTAGCGAGAAAAAGTCTATTAATGTTATCACCCTTTAACATTTTTTTATTATTCAGATACATTCTAAGAACTAGGGAGACTTAAACATTACGCCGAAAATTGAAATTACACGCGCGCACACACACACTGACGCACACACGCACGAATGTACACACACACACACGCACGCATGCACGTGTGTGCAACGTGTGTGCAAACGTGACTTGGTAACTGTCAACTTGATAAATAGCAATATTTATAAAATGTAAATCCATAATTGGCTATATGTATAGTTTTTAAGATAAATGTAAACATAGAATTAAGAGAGCTGTGGAATTTATAAAATAAATAAATAAAAATTACACACATGCTCACTGGTCCACAACAGTCCAGTTCCAGCAGTCCCATTACTAGTTAACGCCAAATAACCAACTCATTTACTGATTTCTAAGATTAACCGACACCAACAGTTCTATTTGTATAGTAGCAGCTAGTCATTACTACTACCCACTCGTATGTTATTCTCTACACCTAAATCCAATCTGTAATAGCATAACTACATTCGTCATTTTACTAAGCAATACATACCATTCGAAAGAAAACCAGAGCACAATATGCAGTTAACTATTGGGTATGGGATATTTCCGAGGTTCAGATATTGTTAGGTAACTAGCTGCATATTTTAGGGAAGTTTACGGGCTTAATAACGTTAATTGAACAAACTTCTATATAGGGTGGCAATTGTGATATTTAATTGTTATAACCTAACTTCCATGTAACCTTCCAATCTATATAATTAAAATTATAATTGTATGCTGTTGTGCGCGCATCACACAGAAACTAAGTACTGGATAGATTTGGATCGATTTATTTTGTTCTATTTCTAGAACCTTATCCGAAAAAAATATTACGATATCTTCACATGACATAAAGCTGTTAAAGTTTTAGGAAACTATAAGTTTTTGTGATTTGAAACATTAGCAACATAAGTTTTTGGGTTTAACATATTATGGTCTTTTATCTACGCATAATATATATCCTTAACAGCATATACAAGCAGACAAAGTCGTGAGTATCAACTAGTTAATACTAAAATCTACCGACAATATCAAATTCATATTCCCTCACTTTTGTCCCGTTTACCGATTTCTAGAAATCCTTGAAAACTATTCCTAATATCTATTTCGGGACATTTCTGGATATAGCACCTACTTACAGATAGAAACGCAGAATGGCTCTGCGGGCTATTTAAGTCCCTACCGTTTGTTTCAGATTTCACCTTAATTTTTTTTTAATGTACAAATAAGAATCTAGAAAAATCTAAAAAATTCTATGCCTTACTGTTCTAGTAAACAATTAACGCCATACATATTATAGGTATTGTATAGATTTTTTTTAAATGAGTTTATCAAAAAAAAACTATTAAGTAACCAATTTGATCATGAATCATTTCAAATATTGTATAGTGATAATATCGTAACCATGAAATGTAAACCACGTTGATCAAATAATAATGCATTTTTCCATACAATGCAATATGTGTTTAGATGTACTTTATAATATACAAACAGCGCTAATGTTTAGTAGACAATAACATGTGAAGTTCGAACTCTCGAAAATATTACAACTTAGAAACAATACAACTGTCAAAAAATATACATTAAGACCATGTGCTTCGCTGACATATTTTCGTAAACATCATAAGTTAGTTACTTTACTTTACGTCGCCGGTGAGGCTGAGTAAGCTGCATTGAATTCTCTAGCACCTGTCTCTTTTTATGATGTAACTCTACAATTGAGTGAGAATAGAACAAGTAGTACGCACCACCGATGTCCCTGAGGGAAGCAGCATAGTTTCAGCTAAAGTGGCTCGTTTCCGTCACTTTTGTATGCAATTGTATTCGCGGCGAGGCGTGCAGTTGAACTGCACGCCATTTGGGAGATACCAGTACATAGATATTTGTGCATAATGTAGTCGCGTACTTTATATTGACTTTTTAAATCAACTCTTAGAAAACGGAGAAATACGAATGCAAGGTTACATGAACGTGACCCGGTTACGTCATAAGTCTCCGATTTGAAGCGTGCTCGATTTGCATGCTAGGTGTAGACTGTTCCAGCACGGTTCTCGTGTAATAGAAATAAATCGTGAATGATCTTGGATACAAATTCAAAGGCAAATGCCAGTAGAACCTCTTTTGAGCTCAAAAGCCTCATCGCAAAACTTGTATCTGTTGTTAAACCACGTGATTTTCATCATTGTTTTCTGATCACATGCGCTAAGATTAGAGCAATTATAATATACGCGTAGATCGGATATATGACAGTCATAAAGGCACTAAATATAAAAAAGGTCTGCTTTTACATTAATTGTACGCAAAATGGTAGCCATTGCACACGGTCGCATATAAATTGGTAGTATACATTGGTATTACACTTTTGCCAAGTTCACCAATATCCTGAACATTCAAAAGAATAGCTTCAGAAATTTCATGTACTTGGCTGCTAACAATATCATATTCTAAACCAATCGATATTTCTTATGCAACATGATTTAATTCTTCAGGATTCAGAGCATAACATAAAAAAAAATCGCAGACCTCCTATTTCAGAATTGTCCATGTTAATAACGGTTGTCGCTGACCGATTTAACTAAGCGACAAAAAGAGCAATCATTTCAAAATTTTAAATACTTACCGATTAGCTACTTCTATTGTGAACGATTACGTTGAATTCTCGTGTCACTTTCCACTCTATTTGCGAGAAATAATCTGAAAAACTGCAGGAAGTATGGTATTTGGGTTCGTTACAATTGGAATGCTAGTCGAATAAACTTGAAATTTTTTCATTGCAACAAACTCTGTAAATAATTCAAATATGACAAAAATTTTACAATTCGTGCGACAAAACTTGCGCGAGACTTGCTTGATGACGTTACAGCGATGTTTTTACTACACTGTGTAAATAAAAACCTTGTATTACATTTTTTATACGCTCTAGAAGACTTTAGCAACCGCGCGCCTTATGCGCTGATTCTAGCCAACCGCCTGATACATGGTTTTTTGTACTAAAAGGCATGCGAAAGGGCACATAGCCCACCTGATGGTAAATGGTTACCTTCCATTATACATATATTCTCAATTCCTACTATGTGAAATACATAGATATGAGATTAGATAACGTATAATTAGTTCATAGTAATGTAACATCACGCCTCTAATTCCCGAACGGATGGGCAGAGGAGTGTATAACACTCCCACATTTCACCAGTTACGTTTACGTCCCATGGAATACGTGGTGAGCGTATAGCTATGCGCCGGGCACAGATCCAGACTCGGAGTTACTACTAGAAATTCTAAATAAGAAAAATGTAATTATAATTCACAGTATATATTGTGATAAAGATATTTGGCAGTTCATGCTCTCTGCCTAACACGTAAAGCTCCTTGCGTGAAGATATGTTCGTACGTATAATTAGTTTATAAACAACTAATGCTACTCTAAGACAAGCTTTTTTATATTGCCAATGATGCTATTGAAATTCAAGTCAATGGTAACAATAACTGTAGGTTTTTATGCTGCTGTGAATTTCAAGGTGTGTTCCTGGGTTTATAATTGAACGTGTTATATAAAGTTTAATTAACCTTTATCGCATTGGTACTTTAATATAAGAAAAGCTCTGCCATTGCCTTGATCTTTAAATTTAATTACCGACGACATCCTACTTGCATATGTAACAAGCTAGGTAACTAAAACCTTAATTTTCTATTGACATTTTGTTTGTTAATGGAGTGATTGTTTGTTTAGTTAACTAACGTTTTTAAAGTGATCAGTAATTCGGTTTTTTCATGACCATTTACTTGTTGGTTAATAAGTATTTTACTTAAAAGAAACTAACAGTGAGATTTTTAACGAATAGCATACAAACAAGCATCTGTCACAAATGACCACTGCCCTCGAACAAGCCCATAGAAATGGAACTTATTGTCTCAGCGTATATGGTTCCAAACTCTTTATACCCTTTGTAAGTTACTATATTAAGATACACAAAATACGCTAAGTGACTGGCAGTGGTTGGATGCGAAGAACTGAAAATCGAGCACAGTGGCGTGGTATTGGAGAGATCTATGCCCAACAGTGGACGACGATGTGATGATGATGGTGAAGATAATGATGATGATGGTGATGGTGAAGATAATGATGATGACACAGAATATCTTCAAGCAGCACGAAAGGCAATGGCACAATCTTGTAATATTATCGCAACACTTCCATTCTGAGAGCAACATATACATACTATGGCTCTGGTCTACAAAATATAACACGCAGAATTGCACTATGCATGATATATGAACGCGCGTTTCGCTGATTACTACTCGTAATTCCAGAGCACAGATTATACATGCGGATGCAAAATTGCAAAATTTGCGCGACCCTATTGTTCTGTTATCTTTTAAATGAGGGCGCAAGTGGAGTGGACAGCGAGTCTGATGAGAACAACAATATAACGAGGCTGGACTAAACTAACGGTTAAAGTACATGAGTACTAGCTGAGGATTTGGCTAAAGTCAAATATCATCAAAATAAAGCAGTTACAAATAAACATATTCACTCGTGCACATTTTACGTGTGCAATCTGATATGATGACGATCTGCGTAAAGCTGCAAGCCGAAGCTGGATGTGGACAGGCTTGAATTAAATGCATCATTAAAATAGCCGCCGACAGAAATAATGTGTTCTGTATAATAAAACAGTATGGTGTTACTATATCATCGACCACAACATCAAAAGAACTGCGTACAACTTTACCGTAACAAAATTTAAATAAAAGATACCGTAGCAATAAAATGAAACCAGTAGGACAGAAATGAAACTAGTATTAACGTCGCGACGAGATAAAACGTCAGAACACAGATATCGTAAAACACAAAGTTACCCACAAAGCGGTAGAACACAAATCTCATAGAGCTTGCATGGAGAATATTGAATCCTGCTTATAAAACTACTTTTCACTTCGCTTTGACATAATGTGTGTTTCACGTAAAATATATACTATTTACTGACATTTATTTAAAATTACATACACCGCGCCAAGTCCCTTCGGGGTAGGCAGACACCACGCAGTGCCAAATAACTGTATCTTTACAGATCTACCGTGCTTCTTTGACATACATCGCTCTAAATTGTCATGAATCAACTGTATGGTACAACTAAGTCCTTAATGGCCATTTCGACGAGTATTTTAATAAAAACCAACGCGTTTCTCATACATAAATATCAGAGTCATGTCTCTTTATAAGTATTGAAAGTCAAAGAAGTAAAATTTACGACCGCCCGTATATACAATACGTGGAAACTGGATCGCATGTAAATCCACTGTAGTGTTTATAAAACTGCTCAGTACATATCATAAAACAACAAAGTTAGATACAAAGCAACAGTTCACGATATATCGAGAATATTGAATTCCGGCCCATAAACCCCAATTTCCTTTTGAACTATCAAAACTTGTATACTGTAGCCTTAAGGAGGTCTGTATATTCGTACGCATAAATATTCTGTTACATTTTATTGTACATCATATCGAAAGAATCATAACTTTATCTTCGACTCAGTAGCGTTGACTTGACTTTGTCTTGGTCTCGTTAAATTGACTTTGAGCTGACATGACTGTCTTTGTCTATGTCTCATTGACGTTGGTAGATTCATGAATCAATTATTACTTAACTTAACACTTTCATGATAAATCTCAGTTCAATTTTTTCAAAACAAGTGCTATAGTTACCAGATAGTCGTAGAACTACATACTCGTACATACATCATGAAATACATACTTTTATATAGATAACTACACAATCAGATACGAAACAAAGAATCGTAATAATCACACAAATATGCATCCGATGAATCGAACCAAGAAAAAGCACCTCGCTAACCACTAATCCAACAGACCTGACGAACATGACATTAACATTATTAAAGTTATTGTTTATCATATCAAAATTATTTATTAGACGCGTGATTACACCAAATTTATCTGTGTGATTTGTAACGTGAAACGCAACGAGCTGTGAATGTTTTTGCGTGATGTTAATCAAAGCCCGACGTATCTCTGGTCTCATCGGATATTCTATCGGATATCAACGGAACGTACGCGTGAAAAGGTAAAATTAAATGTTACACGTAAATAAACAATTTATTTATGATCGTTTGAATGTACGCTGTTGTTTTAACTCTTCGTTTATATGTAGGTATACATTGCTTTACATATGTCACGTATTAAATAATATCATTACGAATTTAACTGTTACCCTGGGATAGTATTACAAAATTACCTAAGTGTATTATTTTAGATAACCAAAGCAATTTCAATAAAGCCAGTACAGAGTTTTTAAGACCTGCGAAAAAGTCTAACAATCGTCGCAATATAAAAACTGTACCACCAGAAGCACTGAAAGCTGTGTGAAGAATTGCTACTAGCTGTCAACCATCAAAGAAATGACCGCACAAATCTTGCTTAACGTCACAGTTTGCTTTCGATCATCGACCGCATGACAATGAGCGCTATATATATAAGTAGAAGTCGACACGTAAACTACTCTGAACTACATACATAATGACATGACAGCAGTCAATTACCTTACATGAATACAAAAGAGAATAACTAAAGTTAGTTCAGAGTTCCAACCTCGTACATCTAACTCCGGTCTACAATGCATCAGGGCGGCTAAACTAAAAATAGGTATGTAGAACGAACCACGCGCAGTTAAACAGTTTTCTAAGTTAAATGTGCTTGCAGGTTGAACATAGTCTAAGAGACTGCGACCATTTGTCACTATTTGCTTGGACAGATTTAAAGTAAACTTTTATTGACAGTTTGATGTGTTGTGTGTGATGTGATGTGTTGATGTGAAAGTGTTATCGTAAGTTTGAGAAATTTTAAGAATATCAAATAGATTTTTATGTATTTGATATTAACAGTCGCAAATATTATTTTACTATTTTTTTTGAGACTATTTTTTTGTGATGTTGGTATTTTATAAAAATTGTAGGAGATGGCATGCGTTTATAGTCCAGTCACAGAACTGAAAAAGATTTATAAATATCAGCGAATACGTCCTTAATTGGTTCTTTGACAGGCGACCGTTAGATCCAAATTTTCACCTTTTTTTAATAACTGTCGCATTAATTGTGGATTGCACCTCGGGTCGATTCTATGATTACATTATATATACACACGCGCACACATACACACACAAACACACTCAAACACACACACACGTAATATATATATAGGTATATATATACATAGGTGTATATATATATAGGTGTATATATATACAGGTGTA
>DWMG01003283.1:0-12106 GCA_018244855.1 Elbella merops
ATCACACGGCCGGGCGTCCCGTGGGTTGATAGATCGTGTGCTATCTAGAAACAATGGTGTTGTCTAGGCATGTATGAGGGGTAATTAATAGATCACGGTCTCCATCCATCACACGTCGATCCGTGTATGAGCGATGTCGACGCCACGACGCCCCGATACCGGTAATTTTACATCGCCAAAACCATTAATAACCGTACTGTTAGATACCTTGCACCCTACGATAATTGCTTTACGTCTAACGATATATGTGTTCCGTTAATTTTGTGCCGGAAAAGGCTATTAATTAAAAAGGCATTGATAGAATTTTCTGCGCTTAATTTATCCTGAACTACGACAATATACATACGACAATACAATTGAACGATAAATTTGTCACACGATGACAAATTCATCGCTCATATGCCATATACGGTCAGGCTTCCAAAATCCAGTTGCATATACTCGTAAATAGGCTCTATATAAAATAGGCTATTTCGCAAATCGCCAGGAGCAACATTCTAACCTATTGTTAGTAACAACCTGCCTTAAATTTCATATACATATCTGTAAGTGCCAATATCTATGTTAATAATGTTAACGTTCCTAATATCCCTTACGGGCATATTAATAGTATTTTAAAAGCTAATTCCACCGAGTACACATCTTACATAGTCATTTTACGCGTCCTAACGTTTAAGGTTAAAAATCTTTGAACAGTTATTGGCTTTGAAAGGAGGCGCCTACGCGCCTTAGATAACTTTTTCTGATTCGCCTTGTAATACCTCGCCATAAAAGTTTTATGCCCATATTAGATACAGAACGTTCCTTTCGCATTCCTAGCAAAAAAAGCTACGCTACACGCTGCAACATTGTAAATATACCTTTTTTAATGTATACATATTAAAAAATACATGAAAAAATTTCAAATTAATTCTGTAGATCTATAAACGCACCCAATCTCCAGGCATGTTACGGTATTACATAAAATATTACCACGCGCTTAAATATGACACGTCATCAATTCATCGGCACTTTATGAACAAACTCACCGAAAGTGTACTGAAATAAAACCACGACGAAAAAAACCACATCATTTATCATTTAATGATGTTTCTGACAAACCATTATGTCAGAGATATACCCAAATTGAAATATTCTGTATAGAGCCGATTATTATCTTAACCGTTTCGACTCAATACAAAATTTATGTTCGCTGGATAAACATAGGTTGTTGAGATGCTTTATCGTGTTTTGCGCGAGGCTGTAGCCTGACCTAAATATTATAGTTTTGGTGTTAAATTTTCAGAAAGAGAAAGAGTGATGCCAACGTTGGCTTTTTAAGTAACGGCATATTGCGGCGAAGAGTAATGATCGACCTATAAAAAGTACGACAACATTATTTATTTGACATAGATACCTACTTCATCTTCGGTATTTTTTAATGGCCTTAATGTGGGAATCGAGAAACACATTTTTATTATAAACGGGCATTACTTATATCATTGACTGCTTCTTTTTCATCCTATCAATCAATCAAATGTAGAGACGAAGTTGACGATTACATAAATACATGTGCATACATAATACATTAACTATAGAGTGTTAAAACCTTTACTGTATTAATGTAACTAACACTGCAAATATTATACTTACCGGTTGTATATTCTACTATTTTCTAAACACATATTTTGTCTTCTTTTCTATTTATTCTGTCATCTTATTTGTTTATTTATTTTCTTTCCTTTTTTGTCTCCTTCTCTATTATATCTTGTCATCCATTTATTTTATCTTCTTCTCTATTTGTACTATATATAGTCTTTCTATCATTTTAGAGAAAATTAAAATTTAACCTAACTTATTAGGTACTTTGCATATTATTCATTGGATTGACGCCAGGTCTATCAACAAGAGGCAGTTCTGCCATGTTGAATAAAAGACTATCTTCATAAACGATTTCCTGAAACTAACTGCAAGTACCTTTCCATAGAATAACAGTATTTGTATGCTATAGAAATCATGCATAAATCATTTTGAGTACCAATCGCTTCGATAAAGCCAGTGGCTCTGATAAAATGGGTTACGCTACGCACAGATGTGAAATTTATATTTTTGGTCTATATAGTTTTTCTTTTAATACATAGAAGCACTAGTAGTTTTAACATCAGTATCTTTCTCCGCGAATATGGCGTTTAAATTTTTTCTAGCACCCCTAATTAGATTATGTGTTACTTGCTATAACGTTTAAGTTTGTCATTTAAATAATATTGTATATAATAAATATACATGTAACTTAAACTAACACATTAGGTTATCCTGTAACGTCAGTTGTTAGTGAGATTAAATAAAATAAAATAAAAATATCACTAAGAAACCTATATTTTAAAATGTTTTTGTTATTGTTGGAAAATTTCAATTTAATGCATTTGAACATATTTATTGGCAGTATAATTATAATGATTTACATAAATAAAAGCACTTCTTTTGCGTATTGATCTAGAATATTTACAATTAAATACCGCGACAAAACTACCTTCCATACTGAGGGAAAAGAACACGAATACACAGAAATCATGACATGTATTACGCATACCGATTGGAAGTTGTTCTGATACGTAAACCGATTGGACAGAGTTATGAAAGTCGATTTAAACTTGGCCTAGCAACTAAGTAGCGACAAACATTGAACGATGTTACTCGGCCATGGATCCGTGACAGGCAGGCGCCACTCCCTAAAGAGTTACCAGACAGGATCTACTTTAAAAACAATTTCGCGGCCAATCTAGAGAGAACGTAATGAATTGCAAACGTATGCAATGCGCGGTGTTGCAGCGTTAATGGAATTTACGACGGAAATAATATTCTCCGTTTATAATTAGGCTGAAAAATATCTTAAATGAACGAATGAATTGACCAGACTGTCATATATTTCATATACTTAAATATATATATTTCACATCATCTAGCTTATCGACTTGGATTTAAATATTTTGCTTTACTTCCTCGCGCATATTTTCAATTTATTTAATACTTACAGTATATTAAAGATTAATCTTTTTCTGCCTCGTTCTATGGATAGAAAGAATACATTACTTCTGTATTGATTAACGAAACAAATTTTATTGTTGCCTTGATTAAATATTTCGTAAGGAATGCCTGTGGAATATTAAAAATTTGTGTAGACAACATTGACTACCGGTCAGTCAGGCATCAACGGAACAATTAGGGCGTCGCAATTACAGGCGCTGGCGACCGATCGGCAATTTCCCGCGAAACGCGAAACGCAACGCCACCGACGCGACGTTTGGCGCCAATCGGTTGTGTAACTTGCAGTCACCATATCGTAAATATATAAGTAAAGGACATAGTTATGCGTTCTCTCTCGTAAAATATACATTAGTAGCAAGGAAAATACATAGAAAGGACACATATCTACACTAACTGAAGAGGATATGACACGTTACATATTTCCCGCGGAAATCAGAATACTGGGTGCTCCAGGGAAAAGTGGCGCCACAATGTAAATTTTTTTTTCTACTTTCCTCCAAAAATCAATGCGGTAGTTGAGAAACCTAAATACAAATAAATCTTTCTAAATGTAGGTTAATGAAAAAAATGTTACTCGGTATGAAAAGAGTTTTTAAACGTAGAAAAATCACCTCAAGTCTGTAAAGGTAGATATTGCGCACTCGACATTCTCTGCCTGTCCCTTAAGAGACCTAATAATACTGAATTTATAAAAAAAAATATTTTCTAAGGTGTGTGAAGTCTGCCTTAACCCTCTCAATATGTGAGGAGACACATATTCCAACAGTGGAATTATAATGGGTCGATGATGAATACTAAAAGAATCTGTACAAAGCTATGTGTAATAGATAATGTGGAGATAATATAATTAAAAACTGTCTCACAGAACACAAAACTGCGGGACAGTTTACGTAAGATAAGGCTTTAAACACATTAACGCCGAGACGATCGCTCCACACATATAGATATTTCGCGAATCTGAATAGTTACGTGCCTCGGTTATGAGTGACATGATTACCATTCACTTCCTTGACAATTTACCTACTGATAGTATATGTTACTGATGGTATACAAATCAATTTAAGTGAATTAATTAACCAAATCGAGAACACCTAAAAGCCTTAAAAAACATTCCACATACTCGTATTTGACTATCTATTGTATATCACATCGAATGTGACTTATTAAAGGTGGATAATTTCCCGATGTATTTAGAAGCATTTTAATCCCAAATGGCAAATGCAGTAGATTGATTCAAATATAGTTGTTGTTGGGTTTTATAGAGATCATTTTCTATAATATCCCTTTGAGTACCTACTAAGATATTAGTTGAATGCAATAAAGCAAGAGGGTATCACGTTGAAACACGAAGAAAATTAATATTAGTACAATTAAATGAGATTAAGTAGAACAATTTATTTTAATCAATTTATAATTAGATTTTTTTTAAAACAGTTTTGGCTGAATATGGAACCGAATCATATGATTGAATTGTAAGAAAAATATGTTCAAAAGATAAAATATCCTAAGTATTTCTATCTGAAATTCTACACTTTAGTTTTGATATGTAAACAAGATATTAAATTACGGTTTCATGTCTACATTATTTTTAGGATATCTATAGATATCCGTTAAATTATATAGAATACACAAAAACATTGCTCGCTAAAAGTGCAGCTAATTCTTAAAGGCTATTTAGTTTCGGAATTGTAAATGAGACTACAATTAAAAAATAACACCAAACTACAGAATAAAAAATTAAAAGTCAAGTTTTAAGGAGTCTATACGAACCCACTTATAATCTAAACAGATCCTAGTACATATGATAACCATTGGAGTTTAGGAAGCCTTTGTTTTTTACAAACAATAAATATCCTTCCAATTACTCAATACAAATTCCGAAACGAAGATTGCAGAAATTATCATGACATATTCAGTAAAGTATGTGTGCCAGACATACGCTTCATAGTACAAATCGCTGTATAATGGTGCAGTAATCCAACAAAACAATGCCTGAAAAGTCAACATGAAGTAGATATCAGAGAGCCGACACTGAAGCATGCCCTCAAAAGGAATGCTATGATAAGAACAGGCAAAACAAATATTAGCTGGAAGTGTTAGAACCGCATACCGAGGGAGTGTTCTGCGTGTGATAACGTCAGTCTAGACATAATAAATGGACTGCAATTTTAAGGGAGCGATGGGAAATATATTTTATTGTTTAAAATCACTGAAACAGCAGCTTGAAGTAATATAAATAACACTAAAAGTTTGTATTCGTAAAAAACTTTCTTACTTAGCTCGTATGTGCTAATTTTATATTTACTTTTATGGGATAACATTCCGAATAAAATTGAAGTAACCTTTTTGCACTTAATGCTGTACACTAATACGGTAAATTTGGTTTTTATTGTATTATAAATAATGTTTCGTGTTGGAAAAAGACGTAGAAATAAAGAGTGTTCAAATGATGTCACTCGTTCGATTTTATAAGTAATGTGAAGATTATCACAAAACCAATATTTGGCTGGGTATAGAGTAGGTATATACTTGTTTTTTAAATCAAAAAAAAAAATATTTTTAAAACTTAAGAAACGTAAAAAGAAAAATATATGAATGAATGAATAAAATAATTAAAGAACCCATGCATAAATAAAGCAAAATGTTTACAAGTTATTTCAATTACTATGATAATGAGTTTTATTCTTACTAGTCTTAAACGCAAATTTAAGTAAATTGCAAAAAATCCACTATATAATTTGTTTCATGCTATTTTTTCCCATATTTTAAATTTAAGTTACTTTAAGATAAGTGATGAACATAATATGTTAAGCCAAATATAATGTTTAAGTATAGTAATATTTTATATAAGAAAATTGATACAAAATTACATATTATTATAATGGGTGTTTGATATATTGCTTGATAAAAAGTAAGAAAGTCACGCATATATCAAATTTTTATTAATGATAGTCGTTGAATAATGATAAATAGGTTATTAATTAGAGATATCCAATAGGCGGCTCGAATTTCGCCCTTCGGCTGTTGTGGTCGTTAAGAAGGCAAGGTTAATCGAAACCTAATACGCCGCTCCAACTTACTCAAATGACCTAACAAAAATTTCTCAAAATAAAATTCTAACCTGATTTTCCACTCCGCGGACTCCCGAGCACCACAACCCTTATGCGATTTACAGTCATCTTCATTTGGACAGTTTTTTTTTACACAACAACAACAATAAAATCTCGCTAAGTGGACATAACTACAATTTTGATGCACATATATTTACGCACACTTAGTTCACGGTACACGAAATGTTGAAAAAAGTTCGGAATTCAAAGCGTATCGTAAATGCGTTCGTGAAAGCGACCGATCGCGGTGGTTGTCGCACCGTGCGCGCGTGCTCCTACCGCAACGCTGTCCGTGCGACTGACGGCGTCCCTACGTTGTTCGCATCAAAAACTTGCGCGTGCGCCACCTCCGATTATACAGCCACCGTTCTAGTTTTGCATATGTGCGCATGTATGGAATTCCATATCTTTATCTTGGAGTAATTAAATCAAGATAACAAAATCACACGTCTCTCATTAATCATTATTGACATATGGTGAAACGGGCGTTGCAATCAGATTAATAGAAGCACATTCCATACTTCTTCTAGTGGCATTGAAATAATACACCGGAAACTGTCAAAAGCTCTGTAAAGATAAATGACGGGTTCGATGAGTCTTTCTACCAACGCAACGCTCTCATTCGTCGTTATTTATAATAAAAGTTATATAAATATGATATTATCAATTAGTCATTGAACATAATATCTAGTTACTAATTGGAAATTTGTATACAACCTTTTTAAATATTAGATTTAGATTTTTAAATGCGTATTTCAGTTCTATTAAGAACTTTCTTGAATTTGTAAGGATTAAAATAATGAATAATTTTAATCGCAAATACGCAAATGTTTCTCAAGGTACTGACCGCGATAATTGAAACCAAGCGAAAGTGAGTATTATTAATCCTTTAAGCCGTCTTTAGGACTTGCGCAAACAAACCTGTCGTAAGGTCCGGGCATCTCGTTGAAGGGTTCAATCATAAACCGACAGCTTTTATATTTCAACACTACAGTAATACATTTTGGTGATTCGTTGCTGGTTTGTGACGTTCTTCGATTAGACGGCTATAAATTATGTGGTCGATGTATAGAGTTGGAGAGTTGTATGCCGTTGTTATGGGAATATAACGTGAGATTCATGTTAGTGAAGATTGGGCGCGCCTCGTGTCAAGGTAAGAGCGACACGGAGGCGCCTACCACTATAAATTAATTCGCGTTCAAGTGTAATTGGATCCGTTCCGCCTACGCCAACTCCCCTACATTCCCGTCCTACGGTCCTACACACTATATTAGCATAAATAAACAGGGACACCTAATTTATTGGGTTGTACCAGATTGCATAATTTCAGCTGAATTAGAAACATTGAACTACAAATGATATACCTAAAGCAAATCGGTAATGTGCATAATATAATCAATTGGTATACATGTAACCACCAAAAATTTATACGGCCCACGATCTAAACCGCAATTATTTGAATTACGACATTGATACATCTATCTACATTATCAGAAAGGAACTTGGTACTTGATTGTAAATGCAATATGAATAGAATGGATATTGTATCGCATTTTGTCCAATGAGAATTCTTCGAATTACTTATTGAAAATAAAATATATTTTCACGTAAATTTTTACGACGATAGAACTGAAATCAGACGGCTCAGACACGTTAGCTTGTAATAATTTTCACGCGATGTAACATAATACATACTTTCGAAAATCGAAGAAAACGCATTTGCATAGAAGTTAGAACCAGATGTGGGTTTCTCTGCTCATTAAGGAAGGTTGGATGAAGAAAAAAAACGCCGCGACGAGTTCTCGCAAATTGGCCGTTACAACTTCCTCGAACAGCGCCTTACTGTATTTATGCAATCGCAATAGCTTTTTAAATAAAGCTATTTATAGCCCTCGACTGAACACTTATTTCATAACTTAACTCCGGTTCGACGACGATATCCATGAATCATGTATTTATTGTCAAGTTATTGAGTAAACTATAAGTGATTTCCATTTAATATTTCTGAAAATACGTAAATTATTGTATCGTAATTATATAATTACAATATGTTGCCATATTATTGTGAAGTATGTTTCGTCTTTATTTGATATGGAAATTAAAAAAATTGTAACGATTATTAATAATACGAATTTCATAATCTCTCGTTCTATCCCCCTAATAAACTATAGCTAATGACTCGCACTGTAACATATGTTCTGTTATAGGTCGTATAGGTTATTTTTAAAGAACAATTAGATTCATTTGCTTTATGTGTAGACATAAAAGTCAATTAACATACAAGGAAATCACAACTCGAAGAGATAAGAGCTTTAACTTATATAATCTTTTCATTAGTGGTGATGACCCCGCTTTTTAAATAATACTATTTATAGCTTGAATGTGCGGTTTACGGGCAAGAACTCATTTCGCAACCTTTGGTCTCCAGCTGCCAACAGGATCCCTGAATGAAGTCAAGGTAATTTTTTATGTTCAATAAATATTTTCATATACTGTTTCCCTTCTTGGCATTTAGTGGACTCCATTTGCTTTCACAGATTCGTATATGGTACATAATTAGTACCTAATACTCCAATGGTGTGTATCAGATTACCAAAATTTATTTATTTACTAATACTTCATTGTTTTACACAATAAGATGTGTTAGTATCTACCCTTTGACATTCTCTACTAGTCAGCCTATAAAATGTCGTGGATTTTTTTTATACGAATAATATCAGATATATTGACTTTCACAACAATGGCTTTAAACAAAAAATGTCCTACACGAAAGTGCTGTTAACGAAAATTGTGAAAAGCCCGGATCGTGAAGTTATACTACTCCATCGCTAGTTGAAACCCAATCATAAATATCAGCGCCAACGATTTAATTATTTAGATACGTAATAAAAATGGATATTGAATTAGTTTAACGGTTTACTTAATGGATTACACTTTGCAATTGAGCTGTTGCGGATTATTAGTTTTATTTACTCCCTCATGAGACATTTCCATAGCTCATGATTTTTAATACCTATACAAATTCCCAAAAAATAGTGACGGATGCCAGAGTACAATTAAATCGTTAAAAAAATCAATATTTACCAAAAGAATTACTTGAGTTTTATCGTTCTACGGCTGGCCACGTGTCTTCTCTTAGGATGAGAAGGATTAATGCCACAGTCTGCCGTACAGTCCAAGCCCGGGTTAGGAGATATCATACATCCTAGACCAATTATGGAATGTTTCCAGGTATGCAGTTTTTCTCACGAGATGTTCCTTTATCAATACAGCAAATGATATTTAATCTTAGCACGTAATAGCTTAAAAGCCACGTGTAAAATTTAAAAAGTTACTCATTTTTGGCAATAATTAGCTTGAATTACAAAGTGATGACTGTCGCACACACAATCTGGTCTTTGAATGCGAACCCATTATTTCGCACTCGATTTTGACTTATGTCTCATTACTACAGACACAATAGGTATATTCAATATAAGTTATTATCTTTGTTAGCGTGCCCAAATGCCTTTCGTAACTAGTAAAGACTTTATATTCAATGCTGGCTACACACTTCGGTATCAGAGTCAGTACGATTAATTTGTGTCGATAGTTCAAGAACTTTTCATATTTATCAAGGATACTGTTAAAATATAGCTGTTCATTTTTCTAATCATCTTCGTTTGACATTTGCATGCGAATTTTTTATAGCCTACTTGCGTTCTCAAATAAATTTCGACACAAATACAAAAATACTCATTACAAAATTACAAAATAGACGAGAATTTGTAACTCAAGTTTGTCCTTCTTTTTCTAATTAAAACTAACTAATTCTGAATTAGAATTTTAGTTCGCTGTAATTAGATATTGGTAATTCTGGATAAGATTCTTCTTTTACAATTCGTACTCTAATTTGTACTCTCCCTTTGAATCATAGTTTTAAACACACTTTAGTAGCACACTTTTATCCCATCACTGATTAAGAAGAATGAGATAAGTTAGACCACAGTCACAAACGCCAACTATCAGATCTCACACGCCTCAGAAGACATTATGGAAAAGTAAGGTGCGCAGATTTCCTCACAATGTTTTCCATTACAAAATGAAATTTCATTTATTTAACTTTACAATAAATAGTATGCCGCCAGCATAATAAGACCTGTGATATCTCTCGAGCAAATCACATTTGATTAATTTGTAACAACGATACTGAACAGTGCCCTGTTAATGCTATTAGACAATTAATTCCATCGTAATTAATTTACTTACGCAGACGACTTATTGCTTTGAGCGTGAGTATTGACAAAGCTACAAACACACATTTAGTTCATGTCGTGACTTTCATAACAAACACAAATTACTAACGAATCGTAACACGTAACATCACGCCTGTAATCCCCGAAGGGGTAGATAGAGGATTGTATTATACACCCACGTTTTACCAGTTACTTCCACGGGCTAATATTGAATAGGCGGTGAGCCAATTGCCTTACACCGGGCTCAGATCCAGATCCTGAGCCACTACTAGAATTTTCTACTAGAAAATCTATGTTAGAAAAATCCAATAGTATTTACCCAACCTGGGATTTAAGCCCAGAATCACTCGATTCTCAGTCGCGTTTACAAGCACTCGACCGACTCGAGGCAATCTCCTAACAAATCCTTTGTTATATCATATGTGAGGAAACCCTTCATAGATGGTTAAGAAATCTTACGTGAAACGGAAAAATTTTTGGTATACTTTAAATCACTACAATTTCCAGGCAGCATACAATAAGGCGATACCGAATTTTAATATAAGTAATTACACATCTTTCACGTGGGCACCGTGTGTCATAAAGACGCATTGTAAAGTTCAGAGGGTCGCGCGGCCAGAACGAACTCGTTGTTCGTAAAAACGCACGCGGTGAGATCAGGTCACACGATAAACACCAAACATTTATTATTTCATGCCCTTTCGATACTGCGCGCTGAATCCAAATAAACCGATCGTGTCAATTTTTATCAATAGTCATTCATTTTATAACATTATTACAAGATACGATGAAAGATATCGTCTTCTGAATATAGATGTTGCGGCGTACATTTCGCGTTGAAAAAGAGCATTACGAATGCTTAACACGATTTTAAAACTTGAACGAATAATTAAAATTACGAAAGCAAGTGAGCACTTAAGTTATGAGAGAGTTGCTTATGTCCTGTGAAATTAGTGTAATGCAATCAATACGTAGTTATACGTTATAAAAATAAGTATCTGTATCGAAACATTGTAATTAACTTTTAATAGGTAGATTGATTTGATTCCTTTTTAAGCAACAGTGGGTATAATAATTCATCCTGTCTTCTGAATATAAATATATCTTTTTCTATTAAGTTTTATTTTCATCAATATCGTTCCGTAACTAGACAAGGAATAGAAAGAAAAGTATGGCATAACCTGCCACACTTACCAAGTCAAGCAAATACCTTTGCATTCAATGTACAAATCACGAATTCCATATTTAAAATTGTTATTGTGGCCGTTGATTATTTATTTTTTTATTCACGTGCGAGTGAAATTATCCCCAAACTATAATAATATAAATGAGACGAGTATATTTAATGCATAACCAGGACAATGAAGGCCTTCAATCAGGAAGAATATGCGGCAGTTTTTGTCCTTCCCCATTCCAAAGAGTTGCGAAAAAAACAAAAAAATCTTACTGCAGTTGTAAGTCCAATATAACCATATAGTTATAGGTATATTATGTTCACTTATATTGAGTATAAAACTTTTAACTGACCGGTAACACAGTGAATAACAAACAAAACTAAACGCATTAAACTGAAATGTGGTTCCGGCACCGTAGGCTACAAATATTATGGAGCAAATATGAATGATGAATTAAAGACATACATGAAATTAAATATTATTAATCATCATCATCATCATCATCATCGGCCTATCTCAGTCCACTGCTGGACATAGGCCTCCCCCAATGAGCGCCATCGCG
>DWMG01003284.1:0-12105 GCA_018244855.1 Elbella merops
CCGTGGTGTTTTTGCTATAAAATACTAGAACATCCAAATATTTTTTTAATTTTGCCTAAAATTGCTATGTTTGTAGTTTACATTGACTGTGTTACTTGACTAGTCAGTATATTGTGTAGCTGATATTTCTGACTTCTTGCTACCAGCCAGTGTAGATTAGATCCTCGAACAAGGTCAATTATTTTTGAATTTATAAGTAGGTTGTGGCTATATGGTATTCTCATTTTTGGAGAGGCTCTCACTTTCACTTTACCACACCCCTGAAAGGCTCCAGCGTCCACAAGGGACTGTTTTTGCCCAGTTTGAAACTGTGATATAAATGTTAGGAATTGCAAGGGCTGACCAAAAGGTGTCTATTGCAAATGGTGATAATATAATTATGAATATTGATCACTTTCATGTTCTTGATTAATGTTTCCAATAATAAGTTTTCCTATATCTAGTATCATAAATTAATAACATTTGTCAATTAATTGTTCTATGTAACAAAGCCTTTCTATTGGACCTTAGTGTTCATATTGATCGGTAGTTTTTTGCATACAGATGAACTTTATTTTTAAAATTGGTATCAAAAGGTTGAGGCCCATTTATATCATTTTTGTATAGTCCATCTCGAGTAATTTACTACTGATGTCAGACAATTAGCATCAATCTTGCATATGCCAAGTTTATAAATTTAATAACATAATTTTGGGTATGTAGCAACAGATCAACCTACAATAACTACACATGTGTGATAATGGCATTGGTTAGATAAGGGATGTTAATGCTGAGTTGAATCACAATCTATATGCAACATAGTAATCTAAGTAATGTATATGAAAGATAAAACATTTCATCATCATCAGCCTACTTCCACTGCTGGACATAGGCATGAATATTTAAATTCAATGTTTTAAATATTGGAAGTTTTTATTGATAGTATTGATAAATATTCATTTTCATGTCATATTTAATATGCAACTAAACATAATACCACACCTGTAATTCCCGATAGGGTAGGCAGAGGAGTGTAGTACACCTCCATGTTTCACCAGTTACATTTAAATCCCACAATGGAATAGGTGGTGAGCCTATTGCCAAACACCAGGCACACATCCAGACTCTGAGTCACTACTAGAAATTCTAAATTAGAAAAATCCAATAAATCCCAACCCAGGATTTTAAACCCAGGATCTCCGGATCGGCAGTCGCGCTTGCAACCACTCGACCGACGAGGCAGATATAATAATAATATGTAACTACTTCTGAAATGCAGTTAAAGTTGCTGCAGGAACTCTATTTCCTGTATCATTATTCTGAGGTTCATTTGTGTGATGTTTAAAATAGCATGGGTCAATGTATGCTACTAAATTGATGTACCAATTGTTTAACCAAAAACAATTGAATATTCAAGTATTAACTTTATGTCTAATGGAACTTATTACACTAAAAACATTATAAAATGGTATATTTTTATTTTCAGAGACACTGTACGCTTCTTATTCGAACTATTCTGTGAAGTTTCACCCGGTGATCATGTGAGGGAACCATACATAGTAAGAAAATATCCAGATGCGTACAAAAATGAAGAGGAGTTGAAAAATGTACCCAAATTTACATTTCCATGTCAATTTGATAAGTGAGTATAATTACTGCTCTCATTTTATATTCCATAGGCATTACAATGCTGTGTAAAGTATGCAGATTATTCTTTATTATAATATACTAATTGTAATTTTTTTCGGCGGTCAGTTGCTTTAACAACAATGCACGCCAATATTGCACATCTCCAAGATTAGCACTGAAATCATCATCATCAGCCTATCTCAGTCCATTGCTGGACATTGGCCTCCCCTAATGAACGTCCATTGCGCCCTGTCCTCAGCTTGTCGCATCCAGCATCTGCCTGCAGCCTTTCACAGATCGTTATCCCACTGGGCTGAAGGGCGTCCTATGTTTGCCGAGTCACTCTCTCCACTCCAGAACGGTTGTCGGTTCTTAGGCAAATATGCCCAGCCGAGCACTGAAATGAAACTGTTAAATTAGGAATCTTTGTTTATGATGCACAGAGTACAGTACAAGAGTGGTACAAGAAGATCACAAGAGAATAGTACAAAAACAAATGCCATGTCTTGTACAATGTCACTACTAAACTCTGATTTTAATAGACAAAAACTGTTTCTATAAACCGTTTTCTGAGAATTCAATGATGGTTATAGTGGTCTGATCTTGCCAAATACATATTTAAATTATACTTATAATTAAAGAGGACTGGATTTGATATTAAAATTAGGATGCTGTTTATGTGCTACTGTTACAGATATATCATGTTCATAATTTAATTAATTAAATACATATTTTCAAATCAGAAGATTTACAAAGGAATCAATCTAAAGATCCATAAGGGTACTGTTTAGGTGTCCTCAAATGTTTAATAAGTGTTATTTACTTTTTTAGCTCTTTTGTTCAACACTATTCATTTGTGTTGACATCAGTGGACTCCAAGTACACGTTTTGCTTTTGTCGCTACGACCCTAGAGCCAACACAGCCTTGGTGTTGTTGTCACATCTACCATGGCACGATATCTTTTACAAGTAAGATATTTCTAATTTATTATATAGACATACTCACAATGCTATATTTGTAGTTATAATTATTTTTTTATTCTTTTGTAATATATTACATGTTAGCTGTGTTCCAGTGTTTAGTGTTTGGTTTTAATCATGATGCCTGTATTCCCCCCAGGGGTAGGTAGAGTAGTAGAGTAAACTCGCATGTTAGTATAGCACTCGCCTGTTATGTTTTACATCCCACCCTAGAATAGGAGCCAAACCTATTGCAAATGCTGGGCACAAATCCAGACTTTGGGCTACTACTAGGAATTCTAAGTTAGAAAAACGAGATAGTAGCTGACCTCTCCATTTTTGAAATTATATAATATATCTTTTCAATTGGATTTAATAATTTCTAATATATAGATATCATTTATGTTTTGTAAGACATTTTGCTGAGCTCTTAAGGAATAGTATCGAAACATGAGTTGTGAGGTTTTAACTGAAGTGCATTAAATGGTACTGTTATGACATATTGTATTAAATACGTCAGGATTTTTTGAGTATTCTAAGATTTACATAGAATTTAAAGGTTACAGTTGTTTAAAGGCCTAGTGCAGACGGGGGACAGTAAGTGTATTTTTTCGTTCTTCCAAATAAATAAATTTTCTCAGTGACCAGCGGACCAATATCCGCTGGTCATTGAGAAAACAGCGCCGATGCCCATGACCACATTTTCTGTTTTTTCTTTTCCATACTCTTATAGTACCACAGACAGATACAGATCACAGAGCTTAATATATAAAAAAAATCGTACTTGTCAATTGCGTGATAAATTCCAGTAGACAGATATTGATTGTTTGTTGGACAATAATACCTGAGTATGTCCTGATGTACTTGTTAGTATTCTTTACATTATTTCATTACTTTTATCTCAAACTTAAATGATTCAAGTTATTTGTCAATGAATGAAACGTTTTCAACCTCTATAATTAAATACATATAAACATGCACACAGAAAAGTTATTCACAAAAGAGCCTCAAAAAATAAATATATTGAGCTGTTATATATTTTATTGTGCCACTTGGCTGCTGCGACAAACTAAGAACTATTTCTTTGTAAACCTTGTGAATTATTACGCTTCATCATAAGATCAAAGAGAAAGCGTCCTCGATGTCGATGACTCAGCACCAACACTTGATTGACCAATAAACAATGCTTGACTCACAGCACATACTGTAACGCTCGCGTGTTTATCACAAAATTTCTTGGAACTTCCTGAATGATAAAAAATTTAATGCTTTTTGCTCTTTGACGTTTTCAGAGCATTTCATAGATTTCAAAGATCTTTGTAGTATTTCTGTATGTACCATACATAACCAACGTGAGGTTCATTTTTCTATTAATATGTTTTTAGTAATGTCAGAAATGTATAATATTAATGAAAAATAGTTTTTCAACTTCAATTCTCTTACAAGTCTTACATAAGTTGGTGTTGGAAATGTGACTAATCAAGAACTTTATTGATTTCTCTATTGAATAATTGCTGTTGCTTTGCTATTATAAATTATAGAAATATATAATTTTATGTTTGATACTCCAAATCGTTTCTGAAAATAAACTGGAAAAACTTGGTAACTTCAACAGCAGCAATGACAAAACGAATGTTCAATCAGATGCGACCGTATTCGAAATAGATGTTCGATTCGATCGATCGATTCTCGAATGTTCTTTTCTAAATCGATTAGTCAGTGGCTGCCGATAAAACGATATGCTTTGTGATCTATAGCAAACCAGAAATAAGTTTCATCTGACCGTAGAGGATTAGGCAAACGTGAACGAAACTCATAATCTTATCGTTAGTACTGCATATTGTTTGTAATGGAATATTTGCATGCCAAATAAACCTGCGCGATTGGCTACTTGGCAAAAGTGATTACTAAGTAAGAATGTATTTGCATAGAACTGCGAACACAAAATTTTTAAAAGACGTCTAGACGTTCTATTATATCACAGTCCTGTCACAGCGTTAGCTATGTTTATTATGCATTTTGTCGTTTTTACTTGAATTTTATGCCTGCGAAATTTTCTACTCTCCGTTGTCGAAATTTGTCAGTCAATTTAAATCTTTTTGTTATAACTCTCTGTTCATTTGTGATTTTCTACTTGTAATATATTACTTTTGGTCTCACCAAATATGCAATCCTCTTTTTCATTACCTACCTGTACAGTCCTTGACAGATGATACATTTACAACGTTTGCCTATTGTAAGCTTATTCAAGTATTTAAATCGTAAATTAATATTGAATAGAAGAAAAGGTATTCATGTTCCTTGATTTAAAGATGATCAAACATTTTCTTAAGTTTGGTAAATGTGTAACAGTCCTCAAATAAACAACAACTCATTGGTAAATATATATATATATATATACCACTGATCAATGTACTCATTAAGTAAAATCAATATTCACTCGAGTAGTAGTCGAGAGTTTAATTGAATATGTCCTCCACAGAATACCACTATTGCCTTCTTATGACATCTCACCAAAATTACGTCATGTCACCGACTTAATATTGAACTGTTTAACTTCATGTTAATAGCACTGATGAAAATTTTGAACCAATATTTTTTAACCTTTCAGATTATTGAACTGCATAGCGAACCTCATAAACAGCCCGGAGAAAGGCGAGCTGACGTCGTTCCTGGAGGCTTGTCGGATTCGGCCCCCGATGCCAGGGCATACGCTTAAGGTCACCTATAATGCTGGCCACAACGTTTTCTCTTGCCAATGTCCGGACAACAAGCTGCCGACTATTCCAGAAAATGTAAGTCACTGTTGTGATACGTGACCTTGAAACTGAATGAACAAAGGACAACTTTAACTTGTATTATTTTTAAGCCTTGTTGTAGTAAGTTGATAGTAGTAAGTGATTCAAATTTAGAATCTTCGTCTTCTGTAGAAGGTCTGATGACAGAATTACTAGAATAATTATTCTACAAGCGAGCTTGCCTTAACGTTGGAGAGTTAAAGTTTCACTGATTATAAGTGTTCTCACGATTTGGGAGATTCAACTGTTGGGGAAGAAAGGTCATCGAGTGGCGACCACGTCTCGGTAAAAGGAGCGTAGGTCGCCCTCCTACCAGATGGTCTGACTACGTGAAGAAGACAGCGGGAAGCTGCTGGATTCGGAAGGCCCAGGACTGGAAGGAGTGGTGCCGATTAGGGGTGACTTATGTCCAGTAGTGGATATCTAGAGGCTGATGATGATGATACCGAACTAAACCCGAAATCTTGTATAACCATGAAATATTTGATTTTTTTCTTAAATTGTTTAATTGTACACCAAACTGATTTTAGGTAGACTCTCACAAAGCAAGATAACAGAACTAAGATCAGATATAGTCGCGCGCGGCGCCAGTGCGCTGATCCTGACCGCGCTGGACGACATCGCTCGTAAGTATTACAATTGACGACTAAACGGTAAAGAGATGACGCTGAGTTCATTTTGAATCATTGTGTTGAAAATTCTCGTATAATTTTTATGTACTTTTTACTATTTTTATGTACTTTATGTACTTTTTATGTACTTTTTAACAATCGTAGAATGAACCATGTGCGTACCCAGGTTTTGCCCTAGGGAAGGCAAATCAGATTTTTTAAGCCGGGTTCAGTGTGAATGTTTGCCTTACACACCACACGAACACACCTACACTAAACATTAAGTATATTTTGTATATAAGGGAAAATTAAAAATTAATGCTTATTATATTGTACTGCAAAATAACAATTTTAATCGACAATAGTAAATACCTAAATAGTATAGAGGTATACGATATCCAGGGGGGCAACTGATTGCCGCTCGCCCTGGGTACGCCCATGGAATGGACAGTATTATTTCTTCATATAATTCTCTTTAATGAATACTATTCTGTTCGTGGTGGTTCCTCAGGAACACAACACCGACACCGGCCGTGCGGTTTATTCATTTATCATTTATAATTGCAACTCTATTAATTCAACTGTGATAATTGCAGACACCCTCAACCTCCGCGGCTCCGACATTCCCTACAATCCAGTTTTTTTCTCGTATCTAATCATCAGGACTGATCTGGTAATTGTCCGACTTTAATAATTTTACTTTAATTTAGATTAGATAAATTAGATTAGGAAAATTAGACACATATTATGTAAACCTAAACGGTATCCAATTTTTAACTTCGAGAATCCGTGAGAAATATCCAGAAACTTCTAGTAAGCACTTCTTACTTTTAGTAACACTTAAATTCTAATTTCAGATTGCAGAAAGAAATACAATATTGTTCTGGGGAGACGGTGTGCTCCCATCGGATGTATTCGTACATTTGGCTTCGGAAGGCGTGTTCATAGAAGCAAGACCATATACAGAAATATTTGATTATTTGAGAAATATGACGGTGAGTAAGGTCTTAAAAAAAGTCTGGGTGCATCTGAATCTAAAAGGCTCAAGAACACGGGTGGAGTGATATTGATTAGGGTAGATATCCAGTAGCAATCTTGTAAGGCAGATTGATGGGCGCAAGCAATTTTTTTATATAAACATTGTATTCCAGGGTTAAACTAACTGCGTTTCTTTTGATGATGAAAACTTCAAAGTTTATACTAAAGGTAGTGGAGGAAAAAGGGGAGATCTATCGCCAGGCGATATCGCTGCCTGAGGACCGCGGCCAGAATGTTAACTTCGGGTCTTCTATATATTGTGCGATTCTATGAAACTTCGATATCGTGATTAATTCTTCGTTCTTCTGATCCTTCTGATTGGGCGTCGTGAGTGTGACGCGTGTGTCGTGGTCCATTGTTGACTACACTCGGTGCTCGTAGTGTTCTGCGTGCTCAGCACTGGCTCTAGTCAGTTCGGGTAGCGCGCCGCCGCGGGGTGGCTACCTACAGCCCGTGCGCTACTACTTGACACTTGCGTGATGACGTCTCAGCGACATTTCTGCAACACGGCAGTATACTTATTATCTGTTTGCTTTTTAAACTCTAAGATATTGTTACCAATATCATACGTAACATCATGTCTGTAATCCCCGAAGGGGTAGACAGAGGAATATAGTACACCCCCAGGTGTTACCAGTTACGTTTAAGTCCCACAATGGAATAGGTGGTGAGCCTATTGCCATACACCGGGCACACATCCGGACTCTGAGTCACAGCTAGAGATTCTAAATTCGGGATTTGAACCAAGGACCCTCCGATCGGTAGTCGCGTTTGCAACCACTGGACCAACAAAGCAGTCACCAACCAATATTATAACAGTATTTAAATGGAAAATAGATGATATTTAATTTTATTGAAGAGTTACAATATAGCATTTAGTTCTGGCATCCGGGTCTTAGAATGCTCATAAGCTGTCGCGCTTCACAGGCGACACTTGTTGACTTCTTTGGAACCTAATAACATTCGACAACGCTAGATGGCGCTAGCAGTATTAATACTATTCAAGTATTACTGTTGTTAATGTTCACTTGTATTCCATGATCTACATTAATTATTAGACATATTTAGTCATTGTTATAATTTGTGCCAATCCTTGACTAATATTAGATAATTAATATGCATTTAACTTGTTTAATATATAAGATCGAGCTCACTGGCCAAACGTTATGGATACCTGAAGGTGGAAGCCACGCTATCCACTTAGCTGCTGAAGAAGTAAGTAATTAAAAATTTATTTATTAAACTGACTCGCCTAAACTCATGTCTACTAAAAGTGGAACTTCAACAGTGGAAAGATAAAAAAGTCGATGATGATGTATCATGGTTGGTGATGATGGTTAAATATACATATGTAGGTGCAACGTATTTCGTTAGCAGAAGCGAATTAAGAATAAAATTTATAACCTCCTGGACAGCTGGCACTGATATTCTAAAATCGGATGATATTTATCAGTCAAGAAGCATGCTATCTATACCCATAATTATATTACAACTCTTTTTTAGGGTGGAAACACTAACGTCATAACAAGGCTGTCGCCGGTTGCCCTCATGAAGTGTGTAAAAAATGACGTAGAATTGAGAGTGAGTAATCTTACAACATATTAATTTTTATAGTGATGTGCTGTATGTCTTCGTTTCCATCAACTGTTCTGACACTTAGTGGGAACAAACTCATTTTTGCAACTGTGGCCATAACTACAATAATACTTATGTAGCAGTGTATAGAATGTTCGTGACTTATTAAATAAAATAAAACAGATAAAAATTTTTCATTTCCTTCCGTACATACTGCCACCGTTTCATATTTGCCACCCTTAAACACTCACCTACGATGAACTTAATACATTCTCCTTAGGTTATTGATATATCATTACGACAGGTCTTTTTCGGGGTAGGTAAAGAGTGTGATTCTTGAGTTTTCTCTGCAACATATATCAATATTTGCGTTGTAAATGTGCTTTGTCATTATTTCATCTGCCATTCTCTCTACATGTACGAACCATCAAAGCATATCTTACGGTATTATTTAGGTTAAATGATTTCTTGCGTGAACAGTCACACATGTCTGAAGTTCACCCATTTATGTCCAGGGTTTCAGATCAGCTCATATAAAGGATGGCATAGCGATTGTGAGATTCCTGCGCTGGGTTCACGAAGAAGTGGACGCAGGAGTTAACGTGACTGAAATCAACGTTTCTGATAGACTACTGGACTTGCGAGGGTAAGAAGTGAGAATGGATTTTTTTTGTTGTTTTAATTTTTTAAGACACAGACGCATCGCTGACTGACAAATTGGCTCTCGTGATACAGATAACACCTGAAAAACCCTTACGTGATGTCCGAATATTAAATGATCTTCTCCGGAGCACGTCTAGAAAGATCTGATCGCTTTTGATTCCAATGCCTGCCTTATTAATTTGTGTTACACCAGTATTTTCAGAAGCTAATAAATTGGATGGTATGAAATTTAAAAATGTCTACCCTAAAGGAATATGTATCAATCCCCCATTCCTTAGTTCATCTACCGTTAAATTGAACTAGCCAAACGTTTATTACTGATACAGAAATAGATGCACTTTCAATACATGACAAAGGGGAAGATTTGAAGCCTCCAAATAATGAGATATTTTTGAATGAAAATATATTTAATTAAAGGGAGGAAGAACATTTCATGGGACCATCGTTTCCTACGATAGCCGGTGCTGGCGAGAACGGTGCTGTCATCCATTACAAGCCATCGAGGGAGGGACCACAACGTGTCATCACTAAAAGCGACATGCTGCTCGTCGACTCTGGGGCACAATACTTGTGAGAATGATCTTATCTGAGACTTTCTTTTTCAAGTGCTTTCTATCTTATGATAAATGGTTATCTGTTCATAGTGGAAATTTAAAACAACTGATGACTACGTTGATGTTGTTGATGATGATTTTGTGGATTTTAGGGACGGCACTACGGACATAACTCGTACTCGCCACATGAGCTCGCCGACTCCGAAGCAACGTCTTGCGTTCACCAGGGTATTGAAGGGTCAGATACTGCTTGGCACAGCCGTGTTTCCAAGAGGTATAGGTGTAAGTATATATGACAGGCTTAGTGTTTAGTAACCTGGAACGTACACGGAGAAGTCTTAGATTCAATTTCCAATCAGAAAAGTTAGTTGTGTACTGAGCAGTTTTTTCTGTATGTTTTTGTTTAATTTATCTTTAATGTGTTTAAAATATTATATATGGGATCTTATGGCTGTGTAGGAATTTTTCCAAGATATTGTTATACATTTACTGATATGTTCCCCAGGGACATGTCTTAGAGACACTAGCGCGGAAATCATTATGGGATGTGGGTTTAAACTACGCCCATGGCACTGGTCATGGCGTGGGACACTTTCTCAACGTACACGAGGGTCCATCAGGCATCCTGTCCAGTCCCATGGCGAATGATCCTGGAATAGTACCCGGGATGATCTTCAGTAACGGTGAGATGCGAGATTTTTGATCAGGATATTTTGTACGATTCGATGAAACTTTTCCTGCTAAAATTACTTATAGATTATTAAATACGAGTCAAATATTTTAGTCACGGACTCTTGCGACAATTATTACGTATTTTATACCGTGTACTATTTTAACTTTTGTGACAATTATAACTTCGTGGGAATTATAACTTATGTAACAGAAAAATGACGCATATTCTGCATGGTATCAAGTTTAAAATAGACCCCTACAACTTCCTTCATTTTACTGCTTCAAGGGTTGATTTGAATAAGTATTTTACGCTACCGGTCATCATTCCCGAAATTTAAGCTACGAGTATGTACGTAGAAAATTTCATCGAAATAGTTTTATCGGTTTTAATACACATGCCTACGCAAATTATGCCTAATGGGAGTACCATTTTTGTATTATTTATATTTTAAAAAAAATCTTTGTTTTTTTCTTTTATTCAGAACCCGGTTTCTACGAAGTGGGAGAGTATGGCATCCGTCACGAAGACCTGGTGGAGGTGATAGAGATGAATAGCGAAGCTGATCACATCATGGTCAGTTAATTTAACAAAAGCAGAAAAAGTTTTGACATAATATATTTCTACAGATAATAATATGGGTAAATGTAATGACTTACATATAAAGATAAAAAGTCCCGAAATTGTAAGTATATTAAATAACTATGTTACTCTCCTGAAGCTAAATCAACGTCATCTTTCCCGCTCTTATGTGATTTTCCAATAACAGTTTACATAAACTTCCGGTGGCGCCACAATGTTGGTTCAGATCTAAGATCTAAGGATTTTATAAATATCAAGATCCTTATTTATATCGAGGATCCAAATTATGGAAGTACCTTTTTTTGCTCTAGCTGCAACGTGTAAAACTCATTGCTAGGCGAGAACATACCTCCGAAATGTGAGATGTCTCGAACATACTCCCTGGTGCATATTAGCAGAAATAAAATAGTCGCAGAGTAATCAATTCGTCTGTGATATTTTCAACCTGCACTACTTCTATACTTGCAATTAAACACGTGGCCGAATGAAGGAATCCAAAGTGGTTCGAAAAATGCTATTTTGGATTATTTTTGAAAATTACACATACGCTCTATAATTAAATACTCTGTATTTAATTCAAAACATTTTGTTTTAATTTGACAGGCTGATGGCTTAGTAGGTGATTTCGAGGGAAGGGGCGCTGTCGGATTTCATTATATATCTCTGGCCCCGCAGCAAACTTCTAGCCTCGATATTAATTTGCTGACTGATTTTGAAGTAAGTATGTCTACATGGCCAAGTTTCAAAACTATTTTTGGAGTATTTACCGTAATATTTGGTTACATATATACAAAGTAGTTACCACAAATATATTACTATCGTTTGAGATTTATAGAATAACAAATAATTATAGACCTCAAGCGTTATTTTGTCGCTCGAAACTGTATGAATAAGTTAAACGTATCATCAGGCCTGTAATCCCCGAAGCGGTAGGCAGAGGAGTGTAGTACACGCCACGTTTCACCAGTTACGTTTTACGAGTAGGTCCCATGGAATAAGTGGTGAGCCTACTGCCATATACCGGGCACAGATCCAGACACAGGGTC
>DWMG01003285.1:0-12104 GCA_018244855.1 Elbella merops
CGCACTTGGCCAGCGTGGCAGACTATGGCCTTAACCCTCTCAATATGAGAGGAGACCCATATTCCAGCAGTGGAATTTAAAAGGGTAGAAAAAAAAAATGTATATCTGTAGAAAATGTTTTGCCTAATTGAAAATGGTCTTATTGTTAGTGATATTTCACAACATAAATTATGTTTTGGATTCTGTCTTTAAATCTATGGTCGTAAGAATGGAAGTTAATTATGTTTTATTACGCTGACATTTTTTATAATATGCTAATATTCATACAATTGTTATTGTTTCGATTGGGTGTCGGTGTGGGAGAAGGGTCTAATGTGAATTGTCAAATAAAACGGTGATTTTATTATAGCATTAAGCATATGCATTAAATTTTAACCTAACTTTTATGTCACTGATTAATTTGATCTTGATTATTAAAGTATACCGCACTAAAAATATTTGTACATATACCTAGTGTTTTTGTGAGATCATTGCAATCTGAAATGAAGATGAAATGAAAATAGTAAAACGACATCTAGTATCGAATAGTTAAGGAATTTGATGTTGGTGTAGTGACATCTATTAAGCTATGTTAGTACTAATAAGTGAACATTCCACGTACAAAGTTTTTGATATAGATTTGATAGATGTCACTACAATTTTTGCACTGTCGCGTTGGGATGGAGTGCGCATGTCAAAAGTACATGTCATTCGTATCATTTTATTTTGTGAAATCCTAAAATCGTCTAGATTTTGCTGAATTGCTCGGACGCGCATGCAAGAGACTGGCTTGCTAGCTGTCTTCAGCATTGTGTTGTTCGTTATGAGATGTAAATTTTCTGCACTAAGTGTTGAATAGTCAAACAAAAATAGTTTGTTCTATTACAGTTTTCTTTCATTTCCCTCGGATTTTCCTTCCATCTTCGAACATTGTAGTATGTGTAAACTATAGTTTTTGGACATGATGTGACTATCTACACAATAGTGATCAGTGTTCGGCTTTCTAATTTGGACTATATTCGCAGCTAAATTTATATTTTCAATGAATTACATTCGACGGAAGACGCACAAATTGCGTAAGTACAGAATTTAAAATAAATTTTTGATAAAAAAAAATAGAAATAAATAAGTCTTGCAGCAAACGATTGCTTCCTAATATATTATACCGAAATCCTTTAATCATTTATTATTCATAATACACCCTCCACTGAAAAATCCCAATTTACCCCAAACAATTCTTTTTTTTTTTACTTCGAATTTTTAGGCGTCGGTATATTAACTGAGCACCCTCAAAAATTAAAAAATGACCATGCAATGAATTTTGTCTGTTGATCGTTCGGTTTTAATAAATAAAGATGATTAAAAAACATATTATTTTTGAAGTGGGTGTTAGTTTTTTGATAGCATAACCTATAATAAACTTTTATATGAAGTTGCAAGTATTCTTATAAGAACATATCTATATCTCGGCTCTAATTTAAGTTCACACTGAGCAATCTAACTATTCTACATTATGTATACTTTATGTGTTTACAGTTTTCAGCTTTCAATAATAAAAATGTATTTTTGTCCAACACTTACTTTTTACACTATTCTATTTACATTCAAATCTATTCTTTCATCCAGGGCACACTATAACATGTTTCGGAAGAGCTTACTTTCAATAGGACCCTTATATCATACAAAAACATGTCATCAATTTTAGTTTATTTTCTATATGGCACATAACACAACTCTGTGTATGATGTTAGAACCTCGTAAGTCTAGCCAATTTTCAGATCTGAACCTCCTGGCACATCCTAGTCACCTATAATAATATGTGGCATGTTCAAAAGCTAACAATACTAATAATAACATCCTTTTTATTTATATAAAGCCACCTAAACAGACTTCAGAAATATTTCTGAAAGAATTTGATTCCATATGTCTTGCATATATGACCTTGTAGCCTTCGTTAATCCTCACATTGTTATCAATCAATAGAGTTAAGTGAATAGGGTGTGGTCCACTATTCAATGAACGCCCAGTACTGATTGGTATTAAACAGGATTTACAGTCTTTGTGAGGCATTTTAAACAGTTGTTATTGATAGACAACATAATTAAATAGTATTATGTTTCCTAATGGGTCTTGAGATATTTGAAGACAAACTTGGCCACTAACATATGTATATCTTAAACTACCCACATAGAAAAGTATGGTAAGCTTGCTTCACACAATTCTTAATATTGAGAAAAAAGCCAAACCTCAATATCAGCAATAAAAAGGATTGTATCTATCGTAAAAACAAATTTTCAGTTAAGATCGAAGGACTGCTGTTTATCTATGTGAACAAGAGAATATTTTTTATTCAGTGTAAAAATTGTAGAAACTTTGATTTAGACACATCTTATTGTAATTTCAAAGAATGTATGCCTTTTCTCTCATTCAGCTTGACTATGTTAGGTCATTAGTAATTATTTGTTAATAAAGTTCTGACTGAACATTCTGATAGAAGTATATAGCATAGTAATGAACATCAACCCTTTATGATTCCACTGCTGGACATGGCTCTTCTTACATATTGAAAAGGGTTAAGGGTGTAGCATACTGGTAAACTGTGAGTTGGCAGATAGAGAAAATATTTTGTTAAGGTTAACCAGTGTTAACATGTCAATGCACTTATGGGGCCACATCTCAAGTGCTATGAGCATTTGATCTAGATAAATTTATAAAAGTGTTTTATTAGCAATTGGTGAATCAATTTCAAGTTCAAGTTTTTATATAAAAACACCTTTTATGTCATTATGATGTATCACAAATCAATATGATAACATTGTCTGTTTTCATCTGAAAATTATCTGTTTGGTTACTTTTTAAGACTGCAATCTTTCGTAGATGTGTATGAAGTTGTTGACAATGGTTAGGTCATATTTATAAGTGTTCACGACCTTAACACTTACTTGGATTACTATTTGTTCTTTAATGGACTTGACTTCTATTTACCATCATCATGATCAGCCTAAGTCCATGGATGGATATAGGCTTCCCAAAAGAGTCTTCACCAATAATTGCCACACTGAGTATGCAGGTTGGGGATACCAAAGCACAGCTTGCGCTATCTACTCTGCTGCCCGTTGACATCTAGGGTATTTAACTGTGTGTGGTTTGATGCACTATGCTGTGATCAGTTGGTCGGCGGGTTTACATGCCTCTTACAACATGGTATTGCAAGATGGAGTTGAAGGATGTATTCTCCCTCTGCCACAATACAGATAACTACTATTATCCAATTCTATATCTCCCATAATGCACAAAGGCACAGTATGTATAGAACCTCCTCCTATCATAGTTAGAAACTTACTTAGTATATACTCTATTAATGAATTTTCTAGGATAAATAGCAATTAATTTAAATCTTCCAATTATAATCTTATAAGAACTAAATTAGAGTATACAAAACATAATTATATTCAATGAGTAATCAGTTTATTTTACATGTAAGTGTGAGTTCATAAATGTTAAAGCCTGTGTTCAATAAGGTGTACTAGGAGATTGTAATGTCATGTTATAAAACTAAAATCTAGTTTGAATGTAGTACATACCATGTTCCACTCTTATATACTGACAAGGAGGGATTCTAAATTTGAATAATTTTTTTTTTGTATGTATATTTCTTTCTATATGCCTGTATCTTGTTGCTGAGAGGACATCAATATAATTCTGAACGTCTACCATTCCGCACTTGATATAGGTACCGTCATTAACTATAATTATGTAACATGGACTATTATTTTTTTGCATTTTCCTTGTAGGTAAATGTTGAACTATTTCAACCTGATATCAGTTCTATTTTAAATTATTAAAGGGGATTTTTTGTTATCGTTCATTTTAATTAATGATTGCTATATTGGCGAGCTAAGCAGTGATAGCCTAGTGGTTAAAAACTCAGCCTCTCACTCCGGGGGTGCTGGGTTCAAATCCATGGCGCGCACTTCTTTACAAAAGTGCCTTTTAAATTTAAATATCACTCGCTAACGGTGAAGGAAAACATCGTGAGGAAACCTACACACATTGGAATAAAAAAAAAGAATTTCTAAGGTATGTGAAGTCTGCCAACCCGCACTTGGCCAGCATGGCAGACTATGGCCTTAACCCTCTCAATATGAGAGGAGACGTATATTCCAACAGTGGAATTATAAAGGGTCGATTATTATATTGGAAAACGTAGCGTAGGACGCCCTCCAGCTAGGTGGACTGACGATATATACAAAGTGGCTGGCAGCGGTTGGATGCGACGAGCTGAAGATCGTGCTCAGTGGCGTGCTATAAGCGGCGGAAATAGGCTGCTAACGATGATGATAATAATGATAATGTATTTTGAAAATTTTAATGACATACATGATTTTCCTGCACTGGTGTCTTGTTACATTTACCTTTTTTATAACAGGGCTTATTGCCATGTCACAAGTTAACGTACCAGGAAGGCAGCTTGATTATCTAATAATTGGTTGGCACTTTTACCCTTTAGTATCGGTAATATCAGATTTGCTAGCAACACATTATCATAGCAACTAATGTTCCAATTTGTCTGTGGTCATTATCAACAAGTTGTCTATTTCTATGTTAGTAAGCTTATGTTGTAAAAAAGGAAAGGCCTAGTAAGTACTAGATAATGCTTAGGGGGAAAATTCTATATAGCAGGCCCAACTCCCAACATACTTTCATATAATATTTGTGGCAATAATACAGTTACATATAAGGCCTACAAAGCCTGTGATGATAGTAGTTAAAGTACTTTGTAGTAGTATCTTCTTCTCATCATTCTTGGAAATGTGACCTGGTCTTATAAAAATGATCCAGTCAAAAGTACTCATTTTGACAAAATGCAACAAGGTCACATCCTTAAATCTGATTTTAGACTGATTTCATTAGTAAAGGCTGTTGTTGGTCATATCATCAATCAAGTTGGAATGTATTGGAAATAGTATTGTGGGAGACAGTTGACTTTATCTCATTATTATCTATATTAGCAGCAGGTAGGGTTGCCAACCTGTATATTACACCCTTACACAGATAAAACTTTCTTACATCATTCGTGAGCCACACAAGCTAAGCCTTAAGGCCTTGAGTCATCTATGCAGTGATTCGGTGAGTCACCCATACACTCTAACCTTGATGGCATGTCCGATAAAGTCTATTATGTAAACTTTAATGATTAGGTCACATTTTCCTGCAATCAAATTAATTTATTGAAGCTTTTCGTAGATGCTATCGTTTAGTATAAAGTTACAAGTTCGCTTTTTTCATTTTATGAACAGTAGTAGTAATTATAGAAGTAATATATTGATAAGTACTAAGAACATGTACATATGTTTTTTGGAGTGTTGTGATTTTAAATATCTGTTTATTTATTTATTTAGACTCTGTATTGTGACGCCTTTATAATAAATATGTAACAAGGAGAGAACTTAATGTTTAATGGCATTTCCTACCGGTCAACACAAGGTGGGCGTTGAAAGCTTATGACAAGGGTGAAATACATCTTTATACCTATCAGTTTAAGGTACACTTACTAAAGAGTAAACAAAACAAAAGACAATTTGCTGATGCCATACAAAAATTTATTGTAGGTAGATTAATATAAAACTGTTGACTATATGCGTCTTATTATAAATATCCGCAAAGCAACGATATTCTCGCGGTATTATAATAGCTGTGATTAAGTTTAATTAGGCACAGACCTGTATTGAAGATAATTGTCTTGTGAGATATATAATTAGCTTATGAAGCAAATAGCAGTGCGATAGGTACTTTTCTTACGGTGTTTGGCCGCTAGAGGCGCTGCTGTGTTCTACTCAATATGCGCAAATGTGGATAGACGAGTGCAAGAGGTTCCATCTATATTGTGGTAGATGTTGATTGAGGAGTTATAATGAAGATTGTTTGTTTGATAAAGACCTTTAATTGATTTATTGGTTTTTTCTTCCGGTTTTGATATACAAAGTAATTGCGCGTCAATAAATGAATAAAAAACTGTTTGGTTTCAAACTCCATGGTACTTTATAATGAAATATTGACACAGTGGATGAATTAGCCAAATTATACTACTCATTTATTTCGTAAAGGTATAATCAATTTTCAAAAAAAGATGGGACACAAAAACCTTTATTTGTACAAAATTCGCTACAAAGAAAATGTTTCCAGAAGTGTTTATATCAATTCTTGTCTCTTAATGTATGGTACAAAATAATACGTTTTTGTATTATTAAAAGTTATTTATGTAATGGTAACTAGTATCGTGCACATGTATTTAACGTAACCACATCACGCCTGTAATCCCCGAAGAGGTAGGCCGAGGAGTGTAGTACGCTCCCACATTTCACCAGTCACGTTTACGTGTCGTTGAAAAGGTGGTGAGATTACTGTCATACACCGAGCACAGATACACCGAACTCTGAACTACGATCAGGAATTTCAAATTAGAGAAACTCAAGTACAGCTATCCCGGGATCGAAACCAGGACCTAAGGCTCAACAGGCGCGCTTGTAACCAATCAATCAACGATTTAAGGCTGGCAACGCACTTGCTGACCCCTGGGTTGCAGGTGTCCATGGGCGACGGCAGTCACTTACCATCAAGTGACCCGTTTGCTCGTTTGCCCCCTATTCTATAAAAGAAAAACAACGAAGCACTCAACATAATTATATGGCTAATTTAATTATTGTTATATTACTTATTCAAAAACACAAAACCGCTAGTACATAACTCCTCGATATTATGCGCACCTTTTATAACGAGATTTATTACAATAATATTTTTGCATAGAGTTAAATTAAACTACTATGTAATCGGATGATTCCACGTCCAATAGCTCGCGGAGATGGTTGGATGATAATGAGAATTGAAGTACTGTGGTTCATTGATAATTATCGATAAATTTTTGACCCTATTACACCTTAGCATGGTAATAATACGGTAACGAGCTCAACCCCTAATCTATGATGTACTATCAAATTATCCGTCAATCGTCGGGAACTCTTCTCTGCATATACTTTCGAGGAAATACAGGCGTGATGTTATATTATGCTGGTATACAAAGGCTGGTAAGGTAATACCATAATCGCTATAGTCTCTCATAGCTCAGTATGTACCATCATAAGATAGGTACAATTATAAACCTGTTTCTAAAGACTTAAAAACTTCCCGCACTTCTCGTACTTCTTACACGAACGTATAGAATAGTACAGAATTTCCCTGTAGCACTGAGGTAACCACAGGTGCATATTTCGCTTTGTTGCACTGCTAATCCCGCTGGTATATCGCTACCCATCATCTCGGCTTTCTATGTACTGTGTACCTCCACCATGCGTTTATCTTGTTCTCGTGGAGATATTTTTCTTCGTTTATTTTAAGACTCTAACAGTGTTTCCGGGTAAGAGTCGTTGGTGCTAGTTAAATTCGCGATGTTTATCCAGGAATCCGAGGCACGGTCGGACGTCTGTTACTGAAACTCTATAAATAGACCCTTGATGTGTGTTAGGATGTTTCGACACCGCGTCGAAATGGAGATGAGAATGCTCTCTTTATATATTCATCCAGGTGCCACGGAGGTGCACTTGTCTGTGTGAATCCATCAGGCCAGATATTAGCTGATTGGGCAATCAGAAAAGGGCATGTCAGGTCTATAAGGAAAGCGATGTTTGGCACTCCTTGCTCTCTACCAAACACTGTAAAGGATCTAGTATGATTATGTAACAGTAATCCTCTTTATGTTCGAGGAATAATTAAATACACCTTTCGTTCTCAGGACGGTCAGTAAGAATAGATCGTCCTACCCAAATAACGAATACTTGCTTAGCACCAATATTATGATTTATTGAGATTATTTGAAATTTCAATACGTGTTAGTATTACGGGTACGTCGTAGTTAGTTCGGTTCGCCTTCTTACGTTAAAAGTATTTATAGCAGAGAGTAAGTGTTTAAATTAGCAAGTTCAAAAAAATGGCCTTTAAATATAAACAGTTCCGCCTCAACGAGCCAATACCTTAACACGAGCCTTAAAAGTTAAAATTTGACGGTAGTTTCGGATCCGTCCATTTGAATATAGAGCTCTTTTATTTTCGTCCGAATTACGTCACTGGTTACCCGTTAAGCCGTACAGCGATCTCTGCAACTGTTAGTAGTCGTTTATGTTTATGGCTTTTATGCTGTTACTTTCGTTGTAAATGTCTTTTTTGTGTTGTTCTCGGTCTTTTTTTTAAATTTTATTTAGCACTTTGCATAACGTTTTGTTAGATGTTAGGTGGACCAAGATTTTTGCAGGCGGTACAACATGTTAGCAGACTGTATGGTTTATTTTGTAGACTACACAGACATTAAGCGTAGTGTTACGGAATGAAGGAAAGTAGACCAGTCTATCTGATTGCAGCTCTCTCTTTTACTTCTGTGAGCTGCTTAACAGCAAGTATTGATGCGACTGTGGTGATTTGACGGATGAAACATATGCCGATGCGTCTGCCATTAAAATCGCCGCGTTTGCGTTCAGTCGTCATTACTTAGGTTTTTCTAATACTTTTAAGAATAAACCCGGGAACTTCACAGACGACTTTCTTAGCGATTGTCTAATGTTACTTACACCCGTTTGTGTTGACTGTTCCGCTGGGTGCACAGTTGTTTGGGTTCTTTGTTGATCTGCCAGTCACTCAGCTAGTCAGACAGTCTGCTTTTGAAAGGTTTTGTGTATGCAAACGGTTATAACAATGGATTCATATCAGACATAACATCCTATGAATTTAAATATATTCCTGATGCGATTATTGTTTTATGGAAACTATGATGAAATCAGTTCTCTAGTGAACTTAATTAAAACAGACGTTCATTAAATGAAAGGTTAAAAATAATCTATCGTACTGTTGAGGGTTAAATTGATTGATTGAATCTTGTTGTGTTTTGTAACTCGGCAGGTTAATTTACCTTAACTTATTTATTAACTTCATCACCAGCGCCACTGCTCTCATCATCTATAACCGTCATCATTATCAGCCTCCTAGTCAATTCCACTGCTGGCGTTACAAATGTCAATATTGCTGGTTCCTCATATCATGCAACTGAAACGACAAAGTTCTATGGAAGCCGAATCGGTAACTCTCAACAAGGAAATCTAATATCGCGTATATAAATAATATTTCGTACATATATGCAGTGACGCATTACGCCTGTGAGCCGAGATGCCCACGCGCCCAGCGCCCATCTGGTGATGGATGGCTCGTGTGTCTTGCCCCGTGTAACTGCGATCAACTGTGATGTCAACATTAATATCGATATGTTCGTTTGTAACACGTTTTCGTTCATGCATGCGGTCAAGTATCTTTAGGACCCATCCGATGCACGTCTTTATTAGTATTCTCCGATCGCAAGGCGATGTTAAGAAACACTACGATTGAAGAATTCTTGGGCTGTGCAAACTATTGATTGGCATGGAAGAAAATCGAAAGAAGATGATGAATTTAATTACCCGTTTTGTTTCTGTATGTTTGTGCACTTATTTTTGCGTATAAGTTTCCATGCGAGGGTGATGATATTAAGCCTTATTTAGTCATGATTGATTTAAATAGTCTATAATTTGTAAAAAGCACTTATCAAATCTCAATTATTATCATATGACATCTGTCAGAAAATTTTATGTAAATTACTTATATTATGTTTCTAATAATATCGAACAACACCTCGAATTTAATCACAGTAACGGATACATTTATCATCCAATGCGTTCTCGTAAATATGAGCAGATTATCGATATCTTTATCGATACATCACTGGAACTCGACATTGACCGCTGACGCCATAGGTGCAGTAATCGCGCCAAGCTGACGGCGTGACGCGCGACTATTGTGTGCCTGTGTGCGACCTATGGTTACCTATGTTTACGACAGCTAAATTACCTCTCATTAATCCATAAAGTTACGCCAGTACGCTATAATATAACTTCATGCGTATATTTCCCTGATGGATTCGACTGAAGAGTTGAATACTCCCATTTTTGACCAGAAATGTTAAACAGCCCATATAATATGACGTGAGCTTATTGACATACAACAGACACTATCCAGATTTCGTTCTCTCTCTCGACTCTCTCGCATTGTATCGTTGTAGGTCCCGTTATTGCTTTACGAACCTGAAGTTTCTGTCATCGTTACACAAACTCGCAGCATGATATCATAATAACAACTTCTGCTTGTAATTCTCCGAGTTGGTGGACAGTGTGTAGTATTCGCACTTCACAAGTTACGCTAATCGTATCATCAAATATCATATATCAATATCATATATCATCATCAATATCTACGAGAATAACATCTACTGAAATGAAAATGATATGTTATATAACAACGATGAAGTCTCTACATTTGTATATTTTCATTCATTAGAGATGCTATGACCTATCTAAGCTAGCATGATTAATGCTTTTTATATACAATAAGCCATGTCGCCTGTTGAGTTGCGCAGAAAATACGACATAAAAGTATAATAAATAGTCTGATATATTTAAAATGCAATCGTGGGAAAGTTCAACGTCAAGAGTACTCCCGCGTTGCAGCATGACCCGAAACACCATTACCAGATCGTTTATTCAGGGTCAGGTTCATGTAAGACCAGAAGATGGTAAACATTCATCTGGATGTAGCATAATATTTTATACTGCAGTATACTTTTATTTAATAATACCTACCCCTTCGGGCAAACACAGGCGTAATGTTATGCGGTGTTGTTCTAATATATGATGAAATACTCATTCGCTCACTACACACATACAAACATAAAATAAACATGCACATAAAATTCATTGATGGAAGCCACTGAAACGGGCAACTACATTTTGCTTGCTGACGTCACGGGAATGTTTGGACGCTATAAATACCCGCGCTCGCCGACAGGCGTTAACTGATCGACAACGCAGGTATTGTCGGATATCGATTCTGTTCGAAGGAATATAACATCACGCTCGTATGTCCCTCCAAGGGGTAGGCAGAGTGTAGTGCACATGTGCCCAAGGTTCATCAGTTATGTTATACGAGTACGTTCCTTGGCATAGGTGGTGAGTGTGTTGCCACATGGCACGGACATGCCATATGACAACGATTCGGTTTAATAAAGCTCGAAGTTATGTGTTATTTAAACGTTTTCTGTGTATGTTAGTGGATGAAAATCATGATAATGACGCATTGTGATTGGAGTACTGGCGGCCCGCCTTTTGTTTCGGTTTTAAATATTAATAAATATCACATACTGTAACGGTAACGGAAAATGTTTGGAAGCCTGCCTAAAATGCAACCAATGGTCTTATTAGCGACTAACGCAATCTTATCTAACTGACATTAACTGTCCTGTTCCTAGCCTGATGGAGATTCATAATGGATATCCATAGCCGGTAGCGCACCAGGCACAAATCGCCATAGCGTAATCAAAAAAATATATTCGTTAAAACCTTTTCGTGCCTATCGACGATCTATACCTACATGTGAAAAATGGGAGTGTCTGTTTGAATATCAAAGTAATAATGTTTTAATGAGTGCATGTGAAAAATATACGTTACACGTAACAAAAACGCGATTTTTAAAATTTTTGTCATCTTTCTGTTTATTTGTTCAGGGTAATTTCCGAAACGGCTGAATCACTTTCGACGGGACTTTTACAGGCAGCTAGCTAGCTATGCGAAATAACTTGGCTATATTAAAAAAATTACAACTTATAAAATGCTATAGACTGTGCCGCGTTGGTCGAGTGGTTGTAAGCATGATTGCCGATCGGGGGTCCTGGGATCAAGTCCCGGGTTGGGTACTATTGGATTTTTCTAATTTAGAATTTCCAGTAATGTCTCGAAGTCTGGAACTTTGCCCGGTGTATTGCAATAGGCTCACCACCTATAACATGGGACTTCAACGAAACTGATTAAATGGGGATTAAACTGATAATTTTCGGGAAATACAGGCGTGATGTTACGTTTAAAACCCATAAAATGCTATCAACGCGAATATAGTTGCGGGCACAGCTGGTTGTAAATATTGTCTTACAAACCAGATTTGAAATTTTTTTTCAATATGCCTGTCTTGATTAAAAATATATGTGGGACACGCAACCCTAA